>CM038230.1:32961108-33117195 GCA_021442155.1 Cymbidium sinense | reverse complement strand
ATACTTTTCATGCTTGAAAAATAGTCTTTCATATTTTTCCCTTGTGTTTGGAAGATAAAGCACATACCTGAGGATCACAGTTAGGTATGAATTCTCTATACTATTTTCAGTAGGCAGTTCTCTTTTCATTTGATCTTTTAATTTAATTTGAGCAGTTACTAAACCAGTTTTACATGGAAATAAGGTTTCCATATGTAAGGTTTCATATGGGATGGTTCCATCGTAAAGACAAGAGAAACATAACCTTTTAGCAAATAGATTAAGGAAGGCCTTCAATGAATTTTTTGCTTCGGTGAAGGCTATCATCATAAAGTGTCATGACACGTGCATATATCCTTATACCATCAAAATGGGTTAAGGATGGACATCTTAATTTTGGAGTAAGGAGCGAGTTTTTCTCCTTGATCTCCAATGGATCAGCAAATGATCTATAATATTTGAAGAAGATTATAGATAGATTTTCATTAGGTTTCTTTGCTTCTTTTGGAAGATCCTTAGTACTTAAGTCAATTTCTAAGGAGGTCTTCCGCGAGAAAATTATCCCACCATCCTTTTAGAGTTCCAGAGAATCCTGAAATGATGGCTCAGGCGATAATATGAGGTTTTGCTTGATGTCTAGATTGAGCGGATAGCAAACATAAGCATTGATGAAGGGTATGAATGATTTGATGTTGAGTCCATCAATATTCCATTCATATAAAGAATCTCCATCATAGGAATTTCTAGAAATGAGTATCTTCCTCAAATAATAAATCGGAGGTGTGGTTTTTATAATAATGTTTTCCAAATTTTTCTTGGGATAAGAAAGTTTTTTGGATATCAAAGGAGGATGAGGATCTTGTAATTCTTGAAAAGGTTTTGAACTTTTCAATATTACTTGATTGATATCGATTTTTGGTTGAGGATTCATTTGAATCTTCATCAGATTGATATCTTCAAGACTACATACTTTTCACTTAATTTAGAATCAAATTAGAATGTCTTGAAGAGTCCTTAAGAGCAGTTTAGGAGGTGGTTGAATAAAGGTTTCCAAATGGGTTTATACTAGTAGAAGCTTTCTACGACTTTGCTTAGTTTTGCTAGAAACCTTTTTATTTAAGCATCGATCGATTTTAGACTCTAGGCTAAAAAAGATGATTATTTGAAGTATTATTACTATAATTAATTAATTACTTTAATAAATTCCTTTAGAATTTGTGGATGGAACTTATTTTTTTTTAAAGGCTAATTTAAAGGTTTATCATCCACCATTTTTTACAATGGATGGAGGATAAGATGCTTCAATTGCTTTGCCATTTTTTGGTAGTTAAAATAGCAACTTGAGCAGATTGAGCATAGTAATTGCAAAACCAAGCGATGAAAGGAATAGTTGCTTTGGCTTGACTATTTCTTTCTCTCATTTTTTCGAAATATAAATCATTTATTTGAGATGTTGGTTATTAGAAAAACTTCTATACCAAAATGAAAGTTATCATACTTTGGTTGGAAGTATTCCTTGAACAACCTCTCTAGTCTTAGAACATTGTGTAGCTCATTAAGACTAAAGTTCATTTATGGAGTGGGAGATTGATTTTCTCTCCTTTGGATGATAGATATGATTTTTGAAGCGAAGCCTCGGCGATGGTTAGTGTGTGAACCATCGATCTAGACTTCTCGAGGTTTGAAGGGATAGAAACTAGGAAGTGTGATGGATGATGAGGGTTGAATCGACTTCAACATCGGTGTTTGAATTATCGATACATCTTGATTAATGGAAGGTCTTGGTGCGATAGATGGTATAGTCCATGATTGAAATACCACCTCATTCCATTTAATCACTCATTGTAGCAATATGGGATCTTGATTTGTTTGGGTTCATTTTTGAACTCTAGATTTAGAGTATTTAAAACTCAAAATGAATTCTAAAAAGCAATAGTTTGAGAGAAGAAATCATAACCATAAATATAATTTTAGAGCTTCAAAAGATTTATATCGAGAAAGAGATAAACTTCAGTTGGGAAAGGTGTTGAAATAAGCGGCATGACATAGGTCTCACACATCATTAGGGATTGAGGTGAAGGCATCTCTCTTAGGCTTGCTAAAATAGAAACATTTAGACCTTTAAGGGTTAAAGGTTTGCTATCTATCATCCTATATGAATATATTTAAAGTCTTGCATATATTTATGCAGATCTTAAGTAGATAAATGGTTTTATCCATTTGATCTAAATTTTTCAGAAGATTTTCCTTAAAATCAAAGTTCCAAATTGATAAATGATAGTTTTATCAATTTTGGGAAGACCATCTATTTAGGTCTTCTTCATTCAAGAACTCATTTTAGAGTTCTTGATTAAATATTATTTCTAATCAATTTAGAAGTTACTTGAAGAAGTAGAAGCCATATAACCAAGGGGAAAAAGGAGAGAGGAAGATGATGGGGAGAGTTTGAAACAAATCACCACATAAGGATAAAACTAAGTATAAACCTCCATTAGAGAATTATCTTCCCGACGTCAACAAAATAGGACTTACAACCCTTTCGAGCCTTATTATGGCCATTTGCGATGAAGGGGAATATAAACCTCTAAGAATTATCCCGGTAGTCAACAAAAAGACTTATCACCTATCAAGCATCACGCAACAGGGATGGTGATTTGCGACAAAAATGGGATAAACACATGGGAGGAATGAACAAAGTACTGGTTCATCAAAACATGGTGATATGTAACAAAAAATCTCTAACATTCTTCCCTCCCGAATTTTTACCCATCATGGCTCGATACCGACTTATAGGGATATATAAAATACTTATTTATTAAAGCTTAAAATATTACGATGACGATGAAGCGGGAAGAACTAGAGAGTACAAGAGAGATAATAGAAGAGGAGAAGGAAAAAGAAGCGAGCACACTTAATACAGAGCCTCCTTATATAGAGGTGGAGGCAAAAGACTTTGAGAGCAAAACAAGATTATTAAACAAGAAAGCGTTCTTAGAACTAAAAAAAACTTTTTATTATTAAATATTTTAAATAAAAGCTACATTAAAGTAATTACTATTTAGATTTATGATTATAAGAGGTTCCTTGGTGAAGATAGCAAAGGAAGTATTCTTTTGGTGAAGTGTAAAAGGTTCATGGAGATAATGATGTCTACTTTTGATGGTAGCTTATCTTATGGAATTTTTTATGAAGTTTCTCAGTGGATTCTACATCAGTTAGACTACCAATTGATATGGGGGATTAAACACCTTGGCGAGTTAGATTTTTTTGAGATGTTCCTTATGTTGAATCTTCTCATGAGGATAACATCTTTTGATGCTTTGTGGTACATCATCTACGATAGCTCAAAATCATAGTTTTGAGGATTCATTAATTCAAAATAAGCTTTAATAATGGCTTTTGCTTGAGCTTATCCTCAATTGATTGAATTCCACCATTTTAGTAAAATTATCTTTGAAGGACCTGATTAAAGGGTCCTTCAGAATAATGTTCGACTCAAATCCATGGAATGGCGTGAAGAAGAAATGAGCAAGATTCCTTGAATCATTTTAGGATTAATAGCCCTCATTTTGAGGCGACTTCCAATTGAAACTTCTTTGATTGGATTTGGAAGAATATTTAATTGCTCCAAAATAGTTCCACCATCGAAGAACCATCTTTGGAAGTTCTTTGTTGATAATATCTTTGTTCATTATGAACATCCATGAATGCCTTTGTCATTGAGAAGGAAGGCCTTCATCATAGCTTGCATAACATGACAATTTTATAATGTAAATTAGTGGAGGATAAAATACTATTTTTTTTTCTTGGAATGAGTTAGACCCCATTCACTTTGATGAAAGAGTATAGCATTTGCTATACAAAATTGTATGGTTCATCATCCGAACATGATTAATCTCAATACACTTTAATTGTATTAAGATTTTTCATAATTCTCTCTTGAGAGATTAGATTCAAATGGGAAAGGATTGTTTCCCAAATATCTTTCAAATAAGGCCACGATTTATTGAATAATCGGAGATTAATTTCAATAATATTCTATTTTATTTATTTAGAGAAATAAATAGGTTCTTGTGACATGACATCTTTTAGGGATGGTGTTGCGCTTTTTTTGAGGTTCACCAGTTGAAGAGGAAGTACCATAAAGATAAGTTTACAAATTGATCATGCCAATTATTGAATTGGGATCTTTGCCATTAGTGCGGCCATGGCCGTGACCTCCGCGAAAAGGACATCCTCGGTTAGGAGTGGTCATTCTTTGCGGGTGAAGATTTTACTGAATTCAAAGAGAAAATGAAGAATTTTCATTACCTTTAATTGTCAAATCGAAAATGGAGCCATGATGCAAAATTTGTTTGAAACTAAATTTTGACATCTTGTTCAATGATGTATTTGGTGAGGAGCGATTCTGAAGGAGAAAATGTTGATTAAGTAAATCATCTTTGAAATGCACTTAATCCGCGAAAGCATTTCTTTTTTGATAATGGAATACTTTTGCTGAGTAGGATTCCATTTACCAGAAATAAAGTGAACTAATTCTTCTTTAGAATTCTTTTGCTGCTTTAGGATACCTCCATAGCCCTCGGTTTTAACAATTTTGAAACTAGTAGGTCCAGATTAAGATTAAGGAAGGTTTTGAACCCTTTCTTTAATTTCTTTATCATGTATGAGTATGGACCATGGTGGGGATTCTTTTAATCTGTCAAGAGAGGCTATCTTTGGCAAGATTTTGATAAATATTTAAATAATTAAAGCTCTAAGAACTCAGTAGTTTTATCTAAAATGATATCGAGCAAATTGTACTCTATTAATTGGTATAATAGAAGCATTGGATATATTATGGCCTAAAATCTTATTTGAAATAATTTGATTTTGGCTGAAATAATAAATTTTTTAAAATTAACCATTTAAATGTTTTAGATGGTTGAAGTGTTCATCAATATTGTTTGAGAACACATCATCAATATAGACTAAAATATATTTAAAATAATCTTTATTATTCATGATATCTTTGAAATTGAAGGTGCATTTTTTTAAACCAAAGGGCATTACGTTCCATTCTTAATGTCAAGAACAAGTAAATCTTGTTTTATAGATCGATTCTTTTATCTCGATGCCAATATCGATTTTAAATCAAATTTGGAAAATATTTTTGCATTATGCAATCTATTTAATAAATCCCTTTTATTATTGGATATCGATCCATTTTAAAACTTTGTTTAGCTGTAATTAATTAGTCAGTCTCCTCTTTCCTTTTTTCAAATTCATAACATAGAATGCTGACTCAAGGGAGTAGGATTGATTATTCTTTTCTTTAATAAATTAACAATCTCTTCTTTGCATAAAAGCAAGGTAGTGCTCGTTCATCGACAAGGATGAGCTTTAGTGGGAATGTCATTCATTGCAATGTCGAGATCCACTACATGTCTTTCTTTCCCAGAAAGTAATTGGGTTGTCACCACAGGCTTCCTTTTGGAATTTTTGGTGGCAATTTTGAATTTTTGATTTTAATTTTGGAGAAGAAATTTGTTGCTTAATAGTTAAACTAGCAATTTTTTTTTGTAAATAATTTATATGCATAGACTTATTATTAAGCCTATTCATTTCATTTATGATAATTTCTTTAGGATTGGTGATAAAATGGAATGTGATTTCTTTATCCCAAAAAATCTTGAATTCGATCATCAATTCTAGTGATAGGCATTATTTTAAGAAAGGAGTTCCCAAAATAATGTGTTGTGTCAAATTTTTGACTAAAATAAAAGGCATTTGAATACAAATATCATCTTGACACGACCCATGATAATTTATACTTAATTTGTAAGACTCACCTTAGCCTTTAGCTAGTTTTTTCAAAATATTTAGAAGGAATTATTCCTTCTTGTATACAATTTAAATCTGCTCTATCAACTAGAGCAGTTAAATTTGGTAAAATAAATTCTTTATTTATAATTAATTTAATGAAATATACCATTTCTATATTGCCTTTTGAATATTTTGTAAGAACACGGTTCTTGATTAGAATCGGCTTATATTTTCAAATGAATTGGGCATCTTATTAATTTCAAGATCCATTCGATGAACCATTCATTTGCTTTCATTTGAACTTCTAATTTCTTTAATTAGTTTTTAGCTTTGAAGAAGATGATTAGAAGATGATGAACTTTGCCTCAAATTTTTCTTAAATATGGGAGTATATAGGAGGCTTGTAATTAAATTTTTCTAGTTTATCTTTCTTCTTATCATTAAGAAGATGATAATTTTATCACGAGTTGAATCATCTTCAACTTGTGCTAAAAGTTTAATTTAATCCTTTTGCGTGGGTTGCATGTATCTGTCATATTTATTATATTTTTATAATAATCTATCTATTGGCGACTTTAGCGTTAGATTTATCAGAATTTGATGAGGATGAAGATGAAATATGTTCTTCTTCATCTTTTGATCTTTCAGTCGAGGATGTAAGCGAATTTTCATCGGGGTTTGTTTTAACCCTTCATTAATCGAAGTTCATTTAACTTCTTCTTAGTGCATTTGTTAATAATGACGGCCATTAATAACATTTTATTTCTCTTGTCTCTTTGGTTTTAGAACGGAGGGACAGAGTGCTTGTTTTGTGCATTTGTAATTTTATATGCTTTTCATGCTTAGGAAAAATAGTCTTTGTTTTCCCTTATGTTTGGAAGATAAAGGACGCACGAGGATCCCGGTTGAATTCTGCAGAATTCAAAACTCAACGTTCTCTTTTCATTTGATCTTTTAATTTAAGATCGAGCAATTATAAATTTTAATACATGCGAAATAAGGTTTCCATATGTAGGGTTTCATATGGGATGGTTCCATCATAAAAGAAACCTTAACCTTTTAGCAAATAGATTGGAAGGCCTTCAATGGGTCTATGGCATCATAAAGTGTCATGCGTGCTAGAAATATATCCTTGTACCATCAAAATGGGTTAAGGATGGACATCTTAATTTTTTGAGTAAGGAGCGAGTTTTTTCTCCTTGATCTCCAATGGATCCAGCAAAATGATCTATAATTATTTGAAGAAGATTATAGACTGAATTTTCATTAGGTTTTTGCTGTTCTTTTGGAAGATCCTTAGTACTTAAGTCAATTTCACTAAGGAGATCTTCCTTTGAGGAATAGTGAGAAAATTATCCCACCATCCTTTCAGAGTTCCGGAGAATCCTGAAATGATGGCTCGGCGATAATGAGTTTTGCTTGATATACAGGGAAAGCATAAACATTCATGAAGGGTATGAATGATTTGATGTTGAAAGTCCATCAATATTCCATTCATATAAAGAATCTCCATCATAGGAATTTCCTATGAAATGAGTATCTTCCTCAAATAATAAATCGAAGTGTTGGTTTTATAATAATGTTTTCCAAATTTTTCTTGGATAAGAAAGTTTTTGGATATCAAGGAGGATGAGGATCTTGTAATTCTTGAAAAGGTTTTGAACTTTTTTAATATTACTTGATTGATCGGTATCAATTTGATTGATTCATTTGAATCTTCCGGATATCTTCAAACTCCTACATACTTTTCACTTAATTTAGAATCAAATTCGAATGTCTTAGAAGGGTAACTTAAGAGTTTAGGAGGTGGTTGGAATAAAGGTTTCACAAATGGGTTTATACTAGTAGAAGCTTTCTCTTGTTTGTTTGAAACCTTTTGTTTAAGCATCGATCAATTTTAGACTCTAGGCTAAAAAGATGATGATTATTTGAAGTATACTATTACTATAATTAAGTTTAATTATAGTAATAAATTCCTTTAAATTTGTGGATGAAACTTATTTTTAAAAGCTAATTAAAGGTTTATCATCCACCATTTTACATTGATGGAGGATAAGATGCTTCAATTATTTTTCCTTGCTTTGCCATTTTTTGGTAGTTAAAATAGCAACTTGAGCGATTGAGCATAGTACCATGCGAAAGGAATAGTTGCTTTGGCTTGACTATTTCTTTCTCTCATTTTCTCATATAAATCATTTATTTGAGGGGTAAAACTTCTATACCAAGTATGAAAAGTTATCATACTTTGGTTGGAAGTATTCCTTGGAACAACCTCTCTAGTCTTAGAACATGTGTAGCTCATTAAGACTAAAGTTCATTTAGATGGAGTGGGAGATTGATTTTCTCTCTGGATGATGATATATGATTTATTTAGGTGAAGGGCCTCGATGGTTGAGTGTGTGAACCATCCGATCTAGACTTCTAAGGTTTGAAGGGATAGAAACCTAGGAAGTGTGATGGATGGATGAGGTTGAATCGACTTCAACATCGCCATCATTTGAATTATCGATCTACATCTTGATTAATGGAAGGTCTTGTGCGACAGATGGTATAGTCCATGGAAATACCACCTCATTCCATTTAATCACTCTTAGTAAATATGGGATTTGATTTTTTCGTAGTTGTTTTTGGTGGTTGAATAACTTTTGAACTCTAGGATTTAGAGTATTTAAAAAAAATGAATTGAAATTAAAGCAATAGTTTGAAAACCAGAAAATCATAACCATAAAATAAGTAATTTTAAAGCTTCAAAGATTTATATCGAAAGAGATAAACTTCAGTTGGGAAAGGTGTTGAAATATGATGTCATAGTAGTCTCTACAATTAGGGATTGAGCCGGTGAAGGCATCCATCTCTTAGGCTTGCTAAAATAGAAGCATTTAGACCTTTAAGGGTTAAAGGTTTGAAATGTATTTATCATCATATGAATATATTTAAAGTCTTGCATATATTTATGCAGATCTTTCGTTAGTAGATAATATGTTTTGATCATTTTATGGTTTTCATTGAAGATTTTCCTTAAAATCAAAGTTCCAAATTGATAAATGATAGTTTTATCAATGGGGACCATCTAGGTCTTCTTCTTTATTCAAGGGAACTCGCCATTTTGAGTTCTTGATTAAATTATTATTTCTCTAATCGTTAGATTAGAAGTTACTTGAAGAAGTAGAAGCCATATAAAAGGGGAAAAAGGAAGAGGAAGATGATGCAAGGAGAGTTTGAAAATCACCACATAAGGATAAATAAACTAAGTATAAACCTCCATTAGAGAATTATCTTCCCATCAACAAAATAGGACTTACAACCCTTTCAAGCCTCCTTGCAAGGATTTCTGACCATTTTCGTGAAGAGAATATAAACCTCTACCAGAGAATTATCCTAGACAGTCAACAAAAATAGGACTTATCACCCTATCAAGCATCACACAACAGGGATGGCCATTTGTGACGAAGATGGGATAAAACCATGGGAGGAATGAACAAAGTGCTGGTTCATCAAAGCATGGTGATATGCTAAAATCTCTAACATCCTTCCCTCCCAGATTTACCCATGGCTCAATACTAGACTTCAGATATATAAAATACTTATTTATTAAAGACTAATAAGTATTTACATGATGAAAGTAGGAGCGGGAAGAACTAAAGAGTAAAGAGGAGAATAGAAGAGAAAGAAAGGAGAAAGCAAACATACATAATACCTGGAAATCTTTATATAGAGGTGGAGGCAAAGGATAGACTTTGCTTAGAAGCTAAAACAATTATTAAACAAAAGAGAAAGAAACTTTAGAAATAGCAATTATAGTATTAGAAAATTATTTATCAATAATAGCTACTTTTGGAAAGTAAAAATCATTTGGTTTGGGCCCACGAGTTATAAGTAATGATAGATAAGCGGATACTTTTGGAAAGTAATTATTTCCTTTGGATTTGAAGTGTAAAAGATTCGTGGAGATAATGATAATACTTGATGGTATGGTCTCTTTAAATTTAAGTTTCTCCATTGGATTCCACATCAATGTGTGAGACTCACCATTTTAGATATAGATGGGGTGATTAAACACCTTGGCGAGTTGATTTTGTAGATTTTGAGACATTCCTTATGTTGAATTCTGATCTCATGATATAATATTTTTGATGCTTTAGTATCTCATCTCGATATCATCCATAGTTTTGAGGATCATTAATTCAAAATAAGCTTTAATAATGGCTTTAATTTGCTTGAGCTTATCCTCAATGATTGAATTCCACCATTTTAGTAAAATTGTCTTTGAAGGATTGATTAAATGGATCCTTCCAAATAACGTTCGACTCCATGGAATCAGCGGTGAAATTAGCAAGATTTTCTTTGGATCATTTCTTCTTTTTGGGGGCTTCCATCCATTCATTAAAGACTTCTTTGATTGGATCAGAATATTTAATCTAAAATAGTTTCTCATCGAAGAACCATGAAGTTCTTTGTTGATGTCTTTGTTCATTATAAACATCCATGAATGCCTTGGAGAAGGAAGAAGGCTTTCATCATAGCTTGAACATAGCACCAATAATTTAAAAAAAATATGTATTAGTGGAGGATACATATTGGAATGGTAGACATTAACTTTGATGAAAGATTTTTTTGTATACGCATTTCTATACAAAATAGTATGGTTCATCGATCAAATGATTAATCTCAATACACTTTAATTATAAGATTTTTTTTCATTTTCTCTTGAGAGATTAGATGGAAAGGATTATTTCAAATATCTTTCAAATAAGGCAGATTATTTTAATGAGAATTAATTATATTTCTTTAGAAATAAAGTTCTTATGAATGACATCTTTTAGGATGGTGTTGCAACTTTTAGAGGGTTCACCCTTTTCAGTAGTTGAAGAGGAAGTACCATAAAGATAAGTTTCAAATTGATTTTGAATTGTTGATCTTTGCCATTAGGCGACCTAACATGAAAGAAAGGTCCTCGTTAGGGTAGTCATTCTTCCATGCGGGGTGATCCACCCGATATCCTCAGAATTCAGGTCGAAAATGGGAAGAATTTTCATTACCTTTAATGAATTGATGTCAAAATCGAAAATAGAGCTTGATAATGATGCAAAAATTTCTTTTGAAACTAAATATTTGACATCTTGTTGAATGATGTATTTGATAGCGATCATCTGAAGGAAAATATTAAGTAAGTCATCTTGGAATTTTGAGATACTTAATCATAGAAAGCATTTCTTTGATAATGGAATACTTTAGTAGGATTCCATTTACTGAAATAGCGAACTAATTCTTCTTTAGATTTTTTCTTTAGGATACCTCCATAGCTATCGAGGCATCTGTTTCACAATTTTGAAACTAGTAGGTCAAGATTAAGAGAAGATGTTGAACCCTTTCTTTAATTTTGCATGGTATGAGTATCATCATGGTGGGATTCTTTTAATCTGAGTGGGGTTGCATCTTTGGCAAGATTATGATAAATCATTATAATTGAAATAAAATGGTTTTGATATCAAGAAATTTGTTAGCAAATTCAATACTTCTATTAATTGGTATAATAGAAGCATTGGATATATTATGGCCTAAAATCTTATTTTAATTTGAAATAATTTGATTTTTGGCTTTGAAATAACTAACCCATTTTTTAAAATTAATCATTTAAATGTTTTTAGATGGTTGAAGTGTTCGTCAATAGTGTTTGAGAATACAAGAACATCATCAATATAAATGAAAATATATTTAAAATAATCTTTAAATATATTATTCATGATATGCTGAAATTCAAAAGGTGTATTTTTTAAACCAAAGGGCATTACGTTCCATTTAATGTCCAAGAGCATAATCTTTGTTTATAAGATCCGATTCTTTTATCACGGATCGCCAATATCGATTTTAAATCAAATTTGGAAAATATTTTTGCATTATGCAATCTATTTAATAAATCCCTTTTATTAGGTGGATATCGATCCATTTTAAAAACTTGTAATTAATTACAAGTCACGGTCTCCCTCTTTCCTTTTATTCATATAGAATGTGTATACAAGAGTAGGATTGCCAAATTATTTCTTTTAATAAATCGACAATCTCTTCATTTGATCTTTAATTTAAGATGAGAAAATTCTAAACTAGTTTTAATACATGCGAAAGGTTTTGATATGTAAGAGTTTCATATGGGATGGTTCCATCGTAGAAGCGAAGAAACCTTATCTGACAAATAGATTGAATGATTTTCCGGTGAAATATCGGTATCATAAAAGTATGGCGTTTGAAATATATCCTTGTTATCAAAATGGGTTGGATGGACATCTTAATTAGTAACGAGCTTTTTTCTCCTTGATCTCATGGATTACAATGATCTATAATTATTTGAAGATTATAGACCAAATTTTCATTAGGTTTTATTGTTCTTTTGGAAGATCTTTAGTACTTAAGTCATTTTGTAAGATTTCCTTTTGAGAACAATGAGAAAATTATCCCACCATCCTTTTGAGTTCAGAATCACGAAATGATAATATAATATGAGGTTTTGCTTGATAGATTGAGCATTAGAACAGCATTTGAATGATTTGAAGTTGAGAAAGTCCATCAATTCCATTCATATAAAGAATCTCCATCATAGAATTTCTATGAAATGAGTATCTTCCTCAAATAATAAATCGAGGTGTTGGTTTTATAATAATTTCCAAATTTTCTTGGGATATGAAAGTTTTGGATATCAAAAGAGATGAGGATCTTGTAATTCTTGAAAAGATTTTGAAATATTACTTATATTATCGATTTGATTGATTTTGAATCTTCATCGATTGACATATATCTTCAGAGCTCCGCATACTTTTCAAGAATCAAATTTAAATTTCTTGAGAAGATCTTCTTAGAGCCAATTTAGGTGGTTGATAAAGGTTTCCAAATGGGTTTATACTTGTAGAAGCTTTTCTAGAAACTTTCTTTGTTTAAGCATCGATCGATTTTAGACTCTAGGCTAAAAGATGATCGATGATTATTTGAAAATATTACTTATAATTAAGTTGTTTAATTAAAGTAATAAATTCCTTTAGAATTTGTGGATTGAACTTATTTTTTAAAGCTAATTCTAAGGTTTATCATCCACCATTTTATGATGGAGGATAAGATGCTTCAATTATTTTTCTTGCTGTTTGCCATTTTTGGTATAGTAACTTGACTTTTAGCATAAACATGCGATAAAGGAATAGTTGCTTTGGCACTATTTCTTTCTCTCATTTTCAAATATATCATATTTAGATTATTCTTGAAGTAAAACTTCTATACCAAATGAATTATCATACTTTGGTTGGAAGTATTCCGAACAACCTCTAGTCTTAGAACCTGTGTGGCTCATTAAGACTAAAGTTCATTTGATGGAGTGGGAGATTGATTTTCTCTTTGATTATGATTATTTGGTGAAGAGGGCAGGTAGTTGAGTGTGTGAAACGATCTAGACTTCTCGAGGTTTTGAAGGAATGAAAACCAAGTGTGATGGATCGGCGAGGTTGAAAATATGCCATTGAATATCTCTATCTTGATTAATGGAAGGTCTTATGCGTCCGTGGTATAGTCCATGATTATGGAAATATCACCTCATTCTTAATCACTCATTGGTATATGGGATCTAATGGATTTATTTTCGAGTAGTTAGTTGATTGGTTGAACAACTTTGAACTCTAGGATTTAGAGTATTTAAAACTCAAAATGAATTCGAAAATTAAAGCAATAGTTTGAGCAGGAGAAAATCATAACCATAAAGTAATGTTTTTTTAGCTTCAAAAGATTTATGAAGAGATAAACTTCTGGGAAAGGTGTTGAAATAAACATGACATGGGTTGTCTACACACTCGTAAGGATTGAGATGAAGCATCACATCTCTTAGGCTTGCTAAAATAGAAGCATTTAGACCTTTAAGGGTTAAAGGTTTGAATGTTATCTGTATATCCATATATGAATATATTTAAAGTCTTGCATATATTTATGTAGATCTTCAAACATTAGTAGATAAATGGTTTTATCCATTTGATCTGATAATAGTTTTATAGTTTTCCTTTGAATTTTTCCTTAAAATCAAAGTTCCAAATTGATAAAAGATAGTTTATCAATTTTGGGGAGAGAATCATCTATTCTTCTTCATTTCAGGGAAAGAGTTCTTGATTAAATTATTATTTCTAATCGTTAGATTAGTTACTTAAGTAAAGCCATAACAGGAAAAAGGGAGAGGATGATGCAGAGTTTGAAATTACTAACAAAATAAAATCCATTAATATCTTCATCAACAATAGGACTTACAACCTTTCAAATGTTTTGAGGATTTATGGCCATCTTGTATTAAAATCCCTTATTTTAGATATTCCGATTTGATTTATATTGTGAATTTGCATTCCTTGAAGATGATTAAATCCAATTGATAAAACTATCATCATTAATTTTCTTTAACAAAATCTTATGATCAATGTCTGATAAAATTTATCTGTATTTAGATAAATATATGGTTTTAATTATATTCATATAATCACAAACCAAAAAATTCTTTTTATTTTCTATCTTAAAAATCTCAATATTGACAGATTATAATCTAGATTATCATTTAATCTCAAATCTCTAAATTCTTACAATTTTATGATTCTAAACTATTGCTTTTAAAAAAATCATTAATTTATTTAAATAAAATTAAAACATTCAGGAGAATGAATCTGAAATGATCATGGAATGTGACAGATTAGATGTGAATAATATTGTGATGGTAATGATTCATCACACTTTAGATTTAGCCTTAAGAAATCATGATTATATCGTGAGAGAAAATCAATCTCTTTCTAAATGAATTCTTCTCAATATAAAACTAAAATGTGTTTAAGTGATTTACTTCTTAGAATTTTACTGATAATATTCAATATGATGATTTAAAAAAAGAAAAACAATTATTTATATTCAATTCAACAAATCTTCAGTTGTTGTTTTTCTGCCAAAAATAACAAACGAGCAAAAAATAAGCATCTTATCTATGATTAATGATGAATATCAAAATAGCGGAAAAGTTGATAAATTTAAAAATTTATTTTAAATAACTTAAAATAATAATATACTTCAATAATCATGAATCTTTAGAATCAAATATCTAGAAGGTTTTTAGAGCAAGAAAGCATACATCTCTCTTATTTCTAAATTTATCTTAAGTTTGGTTCCTTAGACATTTCTTGAAAATTTTGTGATCTTGAAAGTCAATGATTTAAATATCTCCAGTTTCATCTAGAAAATTAACCTTTTCATCAATTTTGATTCAAAGCGACTTTTAAAAACCAACAATCATTTATTATTTGAAAATACTCTATCATGAAAATTAAAAAATTGTTGAAAAATCATTCTCAGAAAATGAATGAATAGTTTCTCAAGATGAAGATCATTTTTCATGACTTGATCAGATCAAAACATGCTTAATAATTTTGTTTCTCAATATTAATTTAGATCAGGCATAGAAAAAACCTTACATAAAAATAAGGATCTTTCCCATTTTGATTAAAATATATCTGTGAATTGATGCCGAACTACAAAATTCATTCTGAAATTCGGATGGAAACCCAATCTTACATAGCTAACAAATTAATTTAATATTTTCTTCTTAAAAAAAATCAAATAATGGCTTGGTAAATTGCGAATGTGATCTCTGCTTAAACTTCAGGAAAGCATGAAATGGGAGCGTGAAAATCATCAAAAATTATATTCATAGACAAAAGCACTCTCCCTTTCAAAACCAAAGAGACAGAAATCTTGCTTTTGAAAAATTTAAAATTATCATAGGGAAGAAGAAATTAAATGATGGGGTTAAAACAAATGATGAAAATTTTGCTTACATCTTATCGAAAATGAAGATGAAAGAAAAATCATATTTCATCTTCATCCTCATGATCATAAATCGATAAATATAACTATGCAAGTCTCAAGATGGTTATTATAAAATATAATTAATATGATTCGTATACGCTCACACGAGCAAAAGGACAATTAATTAAACTTTTAGCACAAGTTGAAGATGATTCAACTCGATAAAATTATCGTCTTAATGAGAAGAAGATAAACTAATTAATTACAAAACCTCCTATAGAATTAAGAGAAAGAAAAATGAGAGAAGTTCTTCATCTTCTAATTGACTTCCGAATTAAAATTAAAGTAAATTCAGAATAGGCGAAACAAATGAATGAATATGCGATGAATCTTGAGATTAATCAAAAGTAATTCATTTGAAAATATAAAGCGATTCTAATGAGAACCAGTTTCTTACAAATATTCAAAGTCAATATACCATAAATGGTATGTTTCCATTAAATTAATTATAAGAATTTATTTTACCAAATTTATTAGTTGATAGTGAAAATATTTTACAAGATGAATAATTCCTTCTAAATATTTTGATAAAATTAGCTGGTTAAAGGCACCACGGTGAGCCCTACAAATTAAGTATAATTATCACGTGTCTTGTCAATGATCTTTGTATTCAAATGCCTTTTATTTTAGTCAAAAATTTGACACAACACATTATTTTGGGAACTCCCTTTCTCAAAATAATGCCTATCTCTAATTGATGATACCTTATTTTTTTGGGATAAAGAAATCACATTCTATCACCAATCTAAAGAAATTATCATAAATGAAATGAATAGGTTAATAATAAAATTATTATAAAGAAGAAATTGTTGTTTAACTATTAAACAATTTCTTCCCAAATTAAAAGAAAAATTCAAAATTACCAAAATTCCAAAGGAAGTTTGTGGTGACAACCCTACTCTGAAAGACTCAGATCATTGATAATTTTAATGAGCAGACATTCCCACTAAGGCTCGTCCTTGTCAAATGCGCACTACCTTGCTTTATGAGAGATTGTTGATTTATTAAAGAAAATAATTATACTCTTGCGTATACATTCTATGTTATGAATTGGGAAGCGACTAATTAATTACAAGCCACTAAACAAAGTTTTAAAATGGATCAGATATCTAATTCCTAATAAAAGGGATTAAATAATTAGATTGCATAATGCAAAAATATTTTCCAAATTTGATTTAAAATTAGGATATTGCAGATCCAGATAAAAGAATCAAATCACTATAAAATAGCATTTATGGTGCCCTTTGGACATTACGAATGGAACGAAATTCCCTTTGGTTTAAAAAATTACGAATTTGACATATCATGAATAATATATTTAAAGATTATTTTAAATATATTTTAGTCTATATTGATGATTTTCTTGTGTTCTCAAATTGAATACTTTAACCATCTAAAACATTTAAATAGTTAATTTTAAAAAAATGGATTAGTTATTTAGCCAAAAAATCAAATTTACGAAATAAGATTTTATTATATCCAATGCTCTATTATACCAATTAATAGAAGTATTGAATTTGCTAACAAATTTCTTGATATCATTTTTTAAAAACCATTCTGGCGGTTCTTAGGAGCTCTCAATTATGTGGCGATTTATATCAAAAATCTTGAAGATACCATTAAAAGAATCTCCATAGTCGATCATACCATGGTGGTATGCAAAATTAAAGAAAGGGTTCAAAACCATCCTGTCTTAATCTTGTGGAACTAGTTTCAAAATTGTTGAAAGATGCCTATAAAGTATGGAGGTATCTTAAAGCGGAAAAATTCTAAAAGTAAGTTACTTTATTTACGGTAAATGGAATCCTACTCGAAAGTATTCATTATAAAAAAATACTATGATTAAATGCATCACAAAATTTCAAGATGATTTACTTAATGCATTTTCTCCTTATTATTGTTCCTCATACATCATTGACAAGATGGCAAAATTTAGTTTCAAAACAAATTTTTGCATCATGTAATCGTAACTCTCGTCTTGATTTGACATCAATTTATCAAGGTAATGAAAATTCTCTTCGATTTTTGACTCTTGAATTCTTGCGAGCGATCGAGTGGATCACCGCATGGAAGAATGACTACTCTTCGAGGGGCGTCTTTCTTTTCATGGAGTCATGGCAGCTCAATAAAAGATCCGATCAATTCAACAATTGGCATGATCAATTTGCAAACTTATCTTTATGGTACTTCCTCTTCAACTACAGTTGAAAAGGGTGAACCCTCTAAAATGGCCATCAAAGATGTAGTTGCCGCGAGCTTTTCTCTAAAGAAATAAAATAGAATATTCTTGAAATTAATCCAATTATTCAATAAATAATCCATGGGCCTTATTTAAAAGATATTTGGGAAACAATCCTTTCATTTGAATCTAATCTCTCAAGAGAATTATGAAAAATCTTAATACAATTAAAGTGTATTGAGATTAACCATGTTATCAAGCGAACCATAAATATAGCAAATGCGTTATACAAAAAATCTTTCATCAAAGTGAATGGGGTCTGACTCCATTCCAAGAAAAAAAAATGTATTTTTATCCTCCACTAATTTACAGTACAAAATTGGTGTAAATTATTAGTGGTATGTTCAAGCTATGATGAAAGTCTTATTCCTTCTCAACGAAAAGCGAAAGCATTCATGGATGTTTATAACGAACAAAGATATTACCAACAGAGAACTTCCAGCATGGTTCTTCAGATGGTGGAACTATTTTAGGCGATTAAATATTCTTCGGATCCAATCAAGAAGTCTTAATGAATGGATGGAAAATTACCCCTATTAATCCTAAGAAGAATAATCAAGGCAAAATCTTGCTCATTCAATTCCATGGATTGGCTGACGTTATTCTGGAAGGATCCATTTGTCATTTGGTCAAGATAATTTTACTAAAATGGTGGAATTCAATCAATTGAGGATAAGCTCAAGTAAATTAAAGCCATTATTAAAGCTTATTACGGATTGCGATCCCTCAAAAAACTATGGATTTTTTAGTATGATGAATACTACAAGCATCAAAAGACATTATCCTCATGAGACATTCAATAAGGAATGTCTCAAAAAATCTGAAAATTAACTTCGAGTGTTTAATCTTTTATCTGATAGTGGTGAGTCTTCGATGGCGTCGGCGTGGAACCCACTGGAGAAACTTAAATTCTTAAAGTAGACACCAGGAAGAAATAATTTCTTATCAAAGTAGACATCATTATCTCCAGAATCTACTTTACACTTTTAAGTCTAGGTACTTTTCAAAGTAAACATCTTTCAAAAGGAACTTTTTTTCATAAAGTGGGCCCATTAAAATAATTGCTACTTTAGCCACATTATTTGATAATTTTGTCTAATAATTGTATTCTTAGCAATTTCTCTTTTATTTAATAATTATACCTTTTAGCAAAGTCTATCCTGCCTCCACCTCATATAAAAGGCTCATTGTATTGCTAGTCTTTCTCTCTATTCTCCTCTTATACTTTCCTTATTCTTCATGCTTGCAATAAATAAGTTTTATATCTTATCGGTTTGGTATTCTTTAAGAATGATCCAAGGGAAAAATCTTGCTCATTTCTTTCATTGATTCTATGGATTTTACGTTCTAGAATATACTGAATATCATCAATATAGACTAAAATATACCTAACGATTAAGAGAAATAATAATTTAATCAAGAACTCTGAAATGGCAGAGTTCCCCTTGAATGAAAAGACCTAAATAGATGGTCTCTCCCCAAAATTGATAAAACTATCATTTATCAATTTGGAACTTTTGATTTTAAGGGAAAATCTTTAATGAAAAAGTAGAACAAACCTATAGATCAAATGGATAAAACCATTTATCTACTAATGTTTGAAGTTCTGCATAAATATATGCAAGACTTTAAATATATTCATATAGGGATGATCTGAGATAGCATTCAAACCTTTAACCCTAGATATTTATTTTAGCAAGAAGAGATGCCTTCGGACTCAATAATGAGTGTTGTAGAGTCAGCTATTTTATTTATTTCCGTGAGTTATCTCTTTTGATATAAATCTTTTGAAGCTCTAAAATTACATTTATAGCTTTATGGTTATGATTTCCTTCTGAACTATTGCTTTAATTTTTTAGAATTCATTTTGAGTTTTAAATACTCTAAATCCAAGAGTTCGGAAAGTTGTTCAACCAATTACGATTGCTGTAGCATCCCATTGCTACTAATAGAATGATTAAATGGAATGAGGTGTATTTCTCATGGACCATCTCATCTGCCCTTTCATTAATCAAGATGTAAGATAATTCAAGCGGCTGATGGTGATGTTGAAGTCAAATTCAACCCTCGATCCATCACACTTCCTAGGGTTTCTATCCCTTATGAAACCTCAGAGAAGTCTAGATCGGATGGTTCACACACTCACCATCAATGCTTCTCTAAACAAAATCATATCTATCATTGAGAAAATCAATCTCCCACTCCATCGAAATGAACTTTAGTCTTAATGAGCTACCAATAGGTTCTAAGACTAGAGAGGTTATCGAAGGAATACTTCCAACCAAAGTATGATAACTTACTTGGTATAGAAGTTTTACTTCTAGAATAATGTTTTGAGATAAATGATTTATATTTGAAAAAATGAGAGAAAGAAATAGTCAAGCCAATTATTCCTTTAGTCATGGTTTTGCGATTATGCTCAATGCTCAAGTTGCTATCTTAACAACCAAAAAATGGCAGAAAAAAAAAAATTGAAGCATCTTATCCTCCATCGGTTGTAAAATGGTGGATGATAAA
The DNA here is from genome assembly GCA_021442155.1 of Cymbidium sinense. Taxonomy (NCBI): domain Eukaryota; kingdom Viridiplantae; phylum Streptophyta; class Magnoliopsida; order Asparagales; family Orchidaceae; genus Cymbidium; species Cymbidium sinense. The sequence continues at coordinate 33,096,791 of CM038230.1, read as the reverse complement.
CCTTTAGCGACCTTGAAAAATAAGTTCCGATCCATAAATTCTAAAGGAATTTATTACTTTAATTAAATAACTTAATTAAAGTAATAGTATACTTCAAATAATCACTGATCATCTTTTTAGCCTAGAGTCTAAAATATATCAGATGCTTAAACAAAAGGTTCCTAGCCCTAAAACTAACAAAACTTCAAAGAAAGCTTCTACTAGTTTAGCCCATTTGTGAAACCCACCTCCTAAGCGGCTCTTAAGTTAGGACTCTCTTAGACATTGAATTTGATTCTAAATTTAAGTGAAAAGTATGTAGGAGCTCTTGAAGATATCAGTCAATCAAAGGAAGATTCAAATGAATCCTCAACCAAAACTGAAACTAATCAACCAAGTAATACTGAAAAAGTTCAAAACCATTTTCAAGAATTACAAGAACCTTATCCTCCTTTTGATATCCTAAAACTTTCTTATCCCAAGAAAAATTTGGAAAAATATTATTATAAAAAACCAACACCTCTTGATTTATTATTTGAGGAAGCTACTCATTTCATAAGAAATTGCTATGATGAAGATTCTTTATATGAATGAAATATTTATGGACTTTATGAACATCAAATCATTCATACCCTTCATCGAATGCTTATGTTTTCTCTTATTCAATAGACATCAAGCGAAATATTTCATATCATTTCTCTAGAACTCGAAGGATGATGGGATAATTTTCTCACTTGTTCCTCAAAGGGAAGACCTCCTTAGTGAAATTGACTTAAGTACTAAGGATCTTCCAAAAGACAAAACCTAATGAAAATTTGGTCTATAATCTTTTTCAAACAATTATAGATCATTTTCTTGGAGATCAAGGAGAAAAAAACTCACTCCTTACTCCAAAAATTAAGATGTCCATCCTTAACCCATTTTTGATGGTACAAGGATATATTTCTAGCACGCGTCATGACAGTTTATGATGTCGATAGCCTTCACTAGAAGAAAAAATTCATTGAAGGCCTTCCCAATCTATTTGCTGAAAAGGCTAAGGTTTCTCTTCGTCTTTACGATAGAACCATCCCATATGAAACCCTTACATATGGAAACCTTATTTCTGCAAGTATAAAATTGGTTTAGCAATCTGGTTTGATCTTAAATTAAAAGATCAAACGAAAAGAGAGCGTCTACTTGAGAGAAAATAGCTTACTGAATTCTGCAAACAATTCAACTTTGATCCTCAGGTACGTCCTTTATCTTCTAAACACAAGGGAAAAACATAAAAAACTATTTTTCCTAAGCATGAAAAAGCACGTCATAAAAATGTGACAAATTCACGCACAAACACAGGCACTCTCATCCCTCTAGTAAAACATGTCATAAAAAACTATTTTTCCTAATGATAAGAAGAAAGATAAATTAAAAAAATTCAATTACAAGCCTCCTATATACTCCTTATCTTAAGTATTTAAGAGAAAATCGAGCAATATATCATCTTCTAATTCGACTTCTTTAGTAGAAAAAGGCGAATTAAACTAAAATTATAAGTTCAACAAATTAAAGCTGAGCAAGAGAAAAAGAATGGTCGTCTAATGGCTTTATCCCTCTGGTAAAACATGTCTAAAGCTGAGCAAGATTTTTTGTTCCATTTCACCATGCTTTGGATGAACCAGTACAGTGAAAAATATTATTATAAAAAACCATCTACGAAAATCAACTTTCCAAGGTGTTTAATCATCCTATCTATATATCTGGCGATTGAGTCTTACGGGGCGTGGAATCCACTGGAGAAACTTAAATTCATAAAGCAGACCCAGGAAGAAATAATTGCTAATCCACATCATTATCACTCTGGAATCAACTTTTCATAAAGCGGTCCCGGAAATAATTGCTACTTTTCAAAGTAGCTTATCTTCACCGAGAAGGAACCTACTTTTCAACTCATAAAGTGGGACCAAAAAATAACTTTCTAAAAAAGTAGCCACATTATTGAGAGAAATAATTCTGTATAATAATTGTATCGTTACTTAACTAAACAGCGTTTCTCTTTTGTTTAATAATTGTACTTTGCTTTAAGAAAAGTCTCTCATTTTTCCACCTCTATATAAGGAGGCTCATTAAGTGTGCTCGATTTTCTCTCTTCTCACTCTTCTTCTTCTTCCCCTTCTTACACATTGCTGCATTTCTCTCTGCGGTTTCAAGACCGCTAATGCTCATGAGAGTAGTGAGTGTGAGAGCAGTTGTGGGGTAATAGATACTGCTACGCTCATGAGGCGTCTGAAAAAGTCAAAACACGATGCAACACATCGGGATGATCTGAGGAATTACGCCAAATCTTTGACTTAGGAAAAATAGGAGAGTGGGGCAGCTTAAGAACACTAAGTAAGAAAACCTATAGTTAATTTTAAACTAAAAGTGTCAAATAAAGAAAAAAGAGAAAAGTAAAATATATTATTACATCAAATCTTTTGATTTTTGATTATTATTTATTAATTTTATTTTTTATTTATATTTAATTTGAAGTAAAATATATGAATATTATCTATTTTATTTTAATGTAATAATGATGACAATTTTTGACAAAATTGTAATGACAATAGTGGCAGCATTTAATGACAAAAGATATTTTTTTAAAGAATACACAAAATGTTTAAATGTTATTTTAAATATTTTTAAAATGTTTCAATTCATTATTAAAAATAAAATTAAAAGTGCATGAAATAACCATATTTTTAAAAATAAAATATAAATTTTTTATATAAATATAAAGCAATAAAATCGAGCAAAACTTAGAGTATCGATAGTAAGTTGTAGTGATCCCTATGGATAGTGGTGGTGCCTCATGATAAAGGTTGATGAAAGTGATTTAAAAAAATATTCAAAATATTTAAAAATTATTTTAATTCTTTTAACTAATTCAATTTATTATTGAAAATTAAAAAGTAAAAGTATATTAAATAACCATATTTTTAAAAGTAAAATAAAAAAATTTAAATATAAATATAAAATAATAAAATCGAGCATAACTTAGACTATATATTGCATCCATCATGTTTTAATATTGATGATAAATAATTTATACTATACATTATTCATAAAGTAAACATAGAATCCTCTCTCTCTCTCTCTCTCTCTCTCTCTCTCTCTCTAACAATTAACAAACATGCATTAGACGAACGTTGAATGCGAGCTGTGTGTGATCATAGTGCCGCTTCTGCTTAATTTCTCGCCACATTATTAATTTTTTTAGGAAGAAATAAAACAGTAAAGCCATCGAAGTTTAATTTGAAAAGAAAACAAATAAAAGAAAATCAAAATAGTAAATATTTAAGGTATTAAAATATAATTATTTTATATTTATACATAAATAAAAAATGAACCCGAACAACTCCCAACTTTTTGTTTCTTTGAAACTAGTGCAATAAGTTATGGATTTAAAAACAAAAAGTACACAATGTAAGATCAGGGAAAAGTTAGAGTATGGCTCTTGCCATCTTTTAATATTGATAGTAAATAATTTATTGTATTATCATTCCTATATTAAAATTTGTATCCAATTAAGTTTTAAAAGGAAATTTTAATCTAGTGCGTTTTTACAACTAGATTGAGGGTACTTGGGCTCGAAGTCGAATCGATGCGGGAAATGCGAGTGAGGAGCAGATTAAGATTTAGAAGAGCAGAACGAGGGTGAGAGGAAAGCGAGTTTTGAATCGTCTTGGGGAAGTGGGTGTAGGTGTCCCTCACTCTCCTCACCATGTGCACTTAGCTAAGTATTCTAGTGCTTAATATTAATGAAACAAGTAATTTTTTTTCCAAATTATATCATATATATATATATATATATATATATATATATATATATATATATATATATATATATATATATATTAAAATGCATACAAATATATGGTTAATGGACATATTTGGGACTCCATAAAAATGTGTTATTGAAGTTATTAGGATTTAAATTATTCTTATCAAGAAATAGTAAGTATCTTTTTAACTTAAAGGTGGGAGTTTAGACTATTAAGGTGATAACTTATGGAGTATTTAGAATTACTTAAAAAGATAAAAATTTCTAATGAAATTGCTTGATCAACAGATGTACTTTTGCATTGATCTTCAGCGACACATTCAATATAAATTACAACGATGATAAATATGCCATTGACTTTAATATTCAATTCAATGATATTATCAGCCTCAAATTGTCTTAACCAACTTCACTGTTACTCCCCAAATATCTAAATATATAATAAAATAACTCAATTGAATCAATTCTAAAAGAGATAGTCAATACAAAATAATAATATTATATTCATATTCACACTATATTAAAATAATATTTGAACTAAAATTTCAATCTTACTCAAGCCTTGATCAAAATTTGACTAACATTGCTTTGGCTTGTTTGATCATTATTCGAATCAGGATCAAACATTCTTTGATAATTGTTCAAATTATAATAGTGTTGTGCGAAAAATTCGGTAGAGTGAAAGTTACGCTTAGCCTTGTTGTGAAGTCAGCACATTAATTAAGAGCGAACAAGAGACACTCTAGAATTTTTAACGAAAAACCTCGAAAGAGGAAAAAACCACGGGACCAAGCCAAGTGAGGTGATCAGGAGCGATCAAGGCCCATGGTACATACGTGGTTCGGTTCACTCGTCGGTTCTTGGCCGGGTTTGGGTTAGAGGCGTCAAGGCCCGCGGCCACGCGTGGTTCCGGTTTACCTCGTCGGTTCGCGGCCTCGTCGGACCGTCGGGTTAGAGGCGATCAAGGCACGGTACGTCAGGTTCCGGTTTACCGGCCTCGTCGGTTTCCCGTCGTCGTCGGGTTGAGGAAGCGTCAAGCCGCACGTGTGGTTCAGTTTCGACCTCGTTTCGCTCGTCGGGTCGGGTTAGGAAATCAAGGCCCACGATACATGCCATGGTTATTCTGCCTCGTCTCGGCCTCGTCGGGTCAGGTTAGAGGCGATCATGACCCACAATCGTCGTGGTTCGGTTTCGACCGTCCGGTTCGCCTCGTCGGACCGTCACGGGTTAGAAGATCGGGCCATGCATCATTCGGTTCTACCTCGTCGGTTCTTGCCTCGTCGGACCGTCCGGGTTAGGAAGCGATCAACCGCGGTACATATCGTGGTTCCGGTTCTGGCCTCGTCGTTCTTGGCCTCGTCGGACCGTTTGGGTTAGGAGGGTGATCAAGGCCCGCTGCATTCGTGGTTAGGTTCTTTCGGCCTCGTCGGACCGTCCGGGTTAGGAAGCGTCAAGGCCACGGTTCCTCTTCCGGTTCGACCTCGTCGGCGGCCTCGTCGGGTCAGGTTGAGCGATCAAGGCCCGGTCGTCGTGGTTCCGTTGCTCGGCGTCCGGAGGATCAGAGCGATCAAGCACGGTATCGTCGTGGTTCGGTTTTACTCGTCGGTTCTGCCTCGTCGTCCGGGTTAGAGGCAATCAAGGCCGTACATTCGTATTGTTCCGGTTCATCGTCCGATTTCGCCTCTCGGACCGTCCGGGTTAGAAGCGATCAAGAGTGATCAAGGCTTCGGTCTGCAGGTGAGGTGATCAGGCCGCGTAAACGAGGTTGGCGCGATGCCGGCGAGAATAGCGGCCGGAAGAGACACGATGGTCGGCGTGTATCCGGCGCGATGGTGGTGACCGGCGAAGATTGCCGGCGACGATAGTCAGCGATGGTGGCGACTGGCATTGATAGTCGGCGGAATGACCGGCGATGTTGATGGTGACCAGCGAATTACGGCGATGGCGGCGTTGGCGGCAGTAGTCGCAGCGGTGGCGGCGATTATGGTTGGCGCCGGGGTGGTGATCAAGCGGCAACGGTAGTCGATGAGCGCCAGTGGCGACGGCTATGGTGGTGAGTGAAGATTGCCGATGATGGTTCAACAGTTGATAATGATGTTAACACGCGTTAAGGATATAATTGAATCAGCGAGATTTTGACCCATCTGAGGTTGTTTGTCAAAGTATTATCCGATGACATTAACCACTGTGGAGGTACAAAGTTTTGACCTTCCTAGGTTGGTGAATATTATTCGCGCTAACATGGAAGAGGTTGAATTGAATCCGGATTTTGACCTATCCGAGGTTGTTTGTCGAGTGTGACTCGATGGCGTTAACATGGAAGAGGTCAATTGAATCGCTAAGGATTTTGACCTATCCGATGTTGTTTGTCGGGGTGTTGCGATGGCGTTAACATGGATAAGGTCAATTGAATCGTGAGGATTTTGACCTATCGAGGTTGTTTGTCGAGTGTTACCGATGGCGTTAACTTTATATGGAAGGCGTGAGAAGTCCACCAAGGACCTTTTGACCCTTTCGTTGTTTGTCGAGTTTTTGCTCGATGACATTAGTATGGAAGAGGTCCGATCAAGTCCCCTTGGGATTGATCATGTCCCAATTGAGATGTAGCATGAGTTGTATATTTCTCAAGTGGGAGGAAAAGTAAAGAAAAAGCAAATCTTGTTAGAACAAAGCTGTGAATTCACTAGTTCAATGATATAATCATAAGACACGGTATGGGCTTTAAGAGAAAATGACAACAACAAAGCAACAACAAATAACAACAACAAGCTTTAATCCCACTTGGTGGGATCGGTTATATGAGGATGAAAATGAGAGATAAAAGTCTAATAATTATGCAGTAAGAGTTATTGATAATATTTTCGAAGATTCTTAGTATTCCAAGTTTGAGGTAGAGTTTTTCCTTCTGGGTCCTTGAGCTTGAGCGTTCCTTTGAGCTATGACCACATACGGACCATCAGAGGTGAGAGTTTATTCGAGGGCCTTTACTGCACCTGAGACTTCTGGGACCAAGTCACCAAAGATATGGGGCGAGGTTTCACTCTTCCATTAAGTGAAGTGGCGTACCCGTTGGTGATAGAAGCGGTCGAAGTAGGGCCATATCCAGTTTGAGTAGATCTGTTGGGAGTATTTCTTCATTACTACCATGATCAAAAAGCTGGACTCTTGGACTTGGAACCCGATATCCACGGTATGATAACCACGTACCAAAACACAAGTTATCTGTGTTTCACCGGTTGTGGCGTGGTGCGGTAGGCCCAAAGAACATTGGGAAAGCTCATTGCCCCATTGCCTTCTCAGAGCGTGTTTTAGTCCTTTGAGTATGGTCCTATTGGTAACCGGTTTGCCCATTGGTTTGAGGATGTACTGGTATGCATATCGAATGTGAAGATCTTTGCAAAAGGATGTAAAGACTTTTCCATAAATTGAGTTCGTTGTCGGTGATGATCTTTGCGGGAAGACCAAATCGACATATTATATTTTCCGGACAAATTGTTTAGCATTTGCCTGTGATTTTAGCGAGTGGTTCGGCCTCTACCCATTTGGTGAAGTAGTCGGCTAGAATGATGAACTTTTATTGCCCGATGCTTGTGGAAAAGGTCCCATGATATCAATCCCCCAAGCAAGAACGGGCTTTGAAAGGATGAGAGTTCATGCGGCATGTGAGGGAGGTTAGAATGCAATTGACAACTTCGCACATTTTTTTGTGAACTCCAAGGCATCTTGTTTCATTGTAGGCCAATAAAACCCTTGCCTCATGATTTTAAATGCTCTTCCTCCAAGGTGTTCTCCACATATTCAGTGAACCTCTCTTAATGTAATACTTACGAAGGTGGAAGGCATTTGAGATCTGGACTTCGCTTGTATAGTTCACCTCCAATAATAGTAAAGTTTGAAGCTTATCTTGAGGCGAGTTGCGAAGTTGGATCTTGAAGGGTTCCTTCTTGTAGAAAAGATAGGATGGTCTATCCACGAGCGTTCCTTTTCCTCATCAATAGTTTGAATTACCCATGACCCTTGGATACTAGGAAAATGTATTTCTTCAACATGCTTTCTCTTAAATAGATCTCGTGGTAGAGGTAGCAAGCTTAGCAAGCGTCGGCCAGTATTCTTCTCGTAGTATGTGGATGATTTGATGTGTCTTGAAATGAGTAAGAAGGGATTTTACCAAGTGGAGATATTCGCGGTTGAGGATTATGAGTATTAAATCTCCTCAACTTGGGAGGCGACAAGGCTGGGAATTAGGTGAATTACTAGTTTGGGCTTGATGGCGAGTCTCAACCTGCGATGAGAGCCTCATATTCGGCCATGTTATTAGTTGGGGAATTTTAAGCGAGTCTAGGGTATTTTTTTGGGGAAACAAGTAGGATTCCGACACCGATTCTGAGCTCCATCAACATAGAGAGTCCATTGAGGAGATGAAAGACGTGGCGGATAACTCTTCTAGAGTTGGGTTGGTGCATTCCACTATAAAGTGCAAGTATTTGAGACTTTATGGTGGGTAGAAAATTTATATCAAATTCTCCCGATTCTGAGACCATTTGATTAACCTCCGGATCTTACGGTTTCGTAAGATGGCCCTTAACGGTAAATTAGTGTAAAGCCGATGGTGTGAGCTTGAAAGTATGGGGCGCAATTTTGAGAAAACTAACGCAGAGCCACTTTATCAAATGGATAACGACTTTCTATATCGAGAGAATTTTCTTGGCGTAATAAATTGGTTGTTGTGCCCCATCTTCTTCTACTAAAGCGAGCTTATTGCATGGGAAGAACAGATATAAGTATAACATTTTTTTCTGAATAGGTTTGGATAGCAGGGTGGAGATGCTAGATATTCTTTTAGTTGCTCAAAAGCATCTTGACATTCATCGGTCCATTGAAAATTATTTTTAGCTCCCTTCAATATTTTAAAGAAGCGTATTTGTCCCAGAGCGGTCAGGAAATGGGATAATCACAATTCGACCATTCAAATGTTGGATGTCTTTGATATTCTTGAATCATATCTTGGAGAGCTTTGATTTTTTGGTTAGCCTCTATCCACGGTGAGTTACCATAAATCCAAGAAATTTTCGCGTAACTCAAAAGTACACTTGCGGGTTAAGTCGTATGTTATATATCGGAGGTCAAAACATGCTTCTAAGTCGAAATATGTTGTGACTTTTCTAAGCTTTTCACTAACATGTCATCCATATACACCTCCATTGTGCTAGTAGGTCTTTAAAAACCTTATTCATAAGGCGTTGATAGGTAGCACCAGCATTTTTTAATCCAAATGGCATGACTTGGTAATAATATAAACCTTTATATGTTTGAAACGTTGTAGCCTCTTCATCCGTTGGGTTCATCTTTATTTGATTGTAACCGAATAAGCATCAAAAAGCGAGCATTTGATGTCCGGGTGGCGTCCACCAATTGATCGATTCAGGAAGAGGAAAACTATCCTTTGGCGGGAGAAGGTCGTGTAATCAACACACATCCTCCATGTTCCATTTGTTTTTTAACCATGACAACATTTGCTAGCCATGTTGGGTAATGCACTCTCGTATGAATCCGCCATGAGCTTGTTAACTTCTTGTTCAATAGCACGAAGGCGATCGGTGCAAAACTCGCTTCTTTTGGATGATTGGTCTGAACGTTGGATTAATTTTGAGGGAGTGCGTGATTACATTGGGGTCGACCCCCGGCATATCTGCCGGACTCCAAGCAAATATGTCTTGATTTCTGCGCAAGAAATCTGTATACTTTTCCCTTTGTTCTTCCGAGAGTAAAGATCCCACTTGCTTGTTGTAATGGTTGGTCATCGATAATGCTATTGAGTAAATCTTACGAAGCTTTTGAGGTACTCTTTCATCTCGAAAGTTAAAATCTTCGATCTTGAAGGTGATGGAAGGCGGTTGAGCTTAGATAACATGATTGAAATTTTGTTGATTTCCACAAACCACCCCAACTCCAGGGGGGAAATTTTATCTTCGAGATGAGCAAGTGATAGCAGAAAATTGATTGGAGGGGCCTCCAAGATTGCATTATATGCAGTCGACTTGACCACCATGAATTGTATTAAATGAGTCACTTGTGGGAATTCTCCAGGGTTAGGAAGAGTGATTGTCCCTTACGCGCATCGGGTGATTATCAAACCCATATAGTGGTCGGTGGTTGGAGCTTTTGCACAGCCAGCCCATGTTAAGAAAAGTTGAGTAAAATAAGACATCAGCTCCCATTGTCGATCAAAATTCTTTTAACGTTATAACAAGGATCACCAATCCCCACGCGATGACAAGTGGATCTTGATGAGGGATATGGACTCCTTAAGTCCGAGTCATTGAAAGTGATGGAATGATCAATCTGAGACTTCTTCAACTCGGTTCTTTGGAGCGATGCGAGAACTTGATTATAGTATCGGTCCTCTGCGATTGTTTCAATTTCTCATTATTTGATGATTATTTGGTTGTTCTGTGATGATTGTCTGGTTGCCCCAAAGCGGAGGTGTGTTTATTTGAGGTGGTCTATTCTTCACAAACCGGCGTAGATATCCTTGTTGAATGAGTCTCTCGATTTCTTCCTTGAGTTGTATGCATGCTTGATAGTATGTCACGGCTTATGAAAGTGACAATATTACTCGATTTCACGAATTTGGTTTCAATGGATGCGGCCACGATATTTTCTTCATTGCGAATAGCCATCGGAGGTTAACATGAGATGTGTTCAGGTGTGTATGTCTTTTGGTCGAGGTTCACGTTGTTGATATGGGGTGTGGAGGAGATCACGACTATCTTATGCTTCTTTTGATGGGCACTCGGTCCGCATTTCTGGGTGCTTTTGCGTTTCCCCATATTATTCAAATTGTTTGCGATGGGCATTAATAGCTTCATCGGAGATTTGTGCTTCTACACGATGAACTAAGTCGGCATGAGTGGACCGTGTCCCATTAATGACGAATAGAAAGGCCACAGGCGGAGTCCTCCAAGGAAACTCCTCTTAATAGTTGAGTCACCCGGGTATTTGGCGCTTCTAAGGAGAACCTGAAGTATTCTTTGAGTGATTCACCCTCGTTATTAGAATCTGGAAAGATGGGAGGAATCTTTAATGATTCTCCGGTTTGCAATGAACTTCCACAAAGAACCTGGCGAGTTCGTTAAAGGTATGGATGGATCCCCTTGGAAGAGAGTAGAACCAAGTGCGAGCTTGCCCTTTGAGGGTAACGGGAAAGACCTGACAAAGCAGTGTGTCAGGAGCTTGTTGGATATGCATGATAGTCCTATAATGGTCGATGTGTTCGTGTGGGTGTTGCCCCATCAGAATCAATGCTGGAAGCTTGAAACCTACGGGAATTGGATGTCGAAGAATGGCTTGGTAAAGGTGAGGACTCTTCATACGGTGTGGGTGAAGATGATTTCTTGAAGGTGAAATTCATCTTGTATTAAGCGTCGTGTACTGAATGTCAACGGCGAGATTAACAAGATGAGCATGTGTGAAGCTATCAACAATAATCGGTGGATTAACCGGTTGGTACACTTGATGGATGAGTGGAACTAGCGTGTCGAGGAGATCGATCTCCATGCGGAGGAACTCCAGGTCGGGAGGATTAGCGTTTTGACCTCTTAGAGACGCGGGATCTTAGGAAGATATGTTTGTCGTAGTAGCCGTTGTTGCAAAATTTGGATCATCTTATTTTGAGACTCCTCCATTCGGCGGACGATCTTCCAAAGATTCCCGTTCCGCCCTCAACATGGTCATGCCTATCAGGGGGGAGTGAGGCAAAAACTTGGCGTCCTTAGTTCAGGGATGGGTTTTGAGAATGGCGGGAGTTGAAGCGGGAGGCTCCATTGTGACGAGTGTTGTGCCTATTGGCCATAACGTGGATGTTCCGAGTGGTTGAAGGTTTTCTTCCCACAGGCGTCTTCGTGGAAAACCGATCAGTAGAGTGAAAGTTCTTAGCCTTGTCGATTAGTCCAAACACAGTAATTAAAGCGAACAGAGACACTCGAATTTTAACGTGGAAAACCTCGAAAAGAGGGAAAAACCACGGGGCTTAGCCCAGTAAAAGCTTCCACTATGTATCTGTTGAGTACAAAGTCTTCGATAGGGATTATAAAATTGCATATGAGAGGATAACAATATAACAATGATCGGTTGTAATTATTCTTGATGGTGGAGATCTTGGGTAACCGGTGGAATACTGGTACAATTAGTGGACGGTGGTGTGGTGGTTGATGGCCGCGGGAGTGCGATCTTGCGGGGTCGATCTTGCTTGGAGGATCTTCAAGCTTCAGAGCTCTCTCTTCCTCCTCACTTGGGCTTTTCCTCTTCTTCCTCGCTCGGACTCTTCCTTTTCTTCCTTGCTTGGACTCTTCCTTTTCTTCCTTGCTTGGACTCTTCCTTTTCTTCCTTGCTTGGACTCTTCCTCTTCTTCCTTGCTTGGACTCTTCCTTTTCTTCCTTGCTTGGACTCTTCCTCTTCTTCCTTGCTTGGACTCTTCCTCTTCTTCCTTGCTTGTGGCAGAGATCGGCGGCTGGCCGGTGGTGGTTCGTCGGCGGTGGCTCCTCCTTCTTCTTGCTTGACTCCTCTTCTTCTTCACTTCACTTCACTTGGCTTGCCCCTTCATGTGAGGAATGAGCCTATTTATAGATGGGAGGAGAGGGCATTCTTAAATTCATGTAAGCCCGTACCACTCCCTACGTCGTCTGACAGGATGATTCCTTGATCATTTGATGTATTTTGAGCTTTGGATGCCCCAAATGAAGTCGAATTATAAGATCTTAGGCTCGTTAGATCCGGCCGTCAGACTCGATTTGACTATAAACACTCCACATTTGAGAGCTATTTGATTTAATTGATGTCCCAAAGATTTCAATGATATTTTAAGTGCTTGATCTCGATCGGTTTTGACTCAAAATCATATCGCTTTCGACATCAAGATTTGTGCTTTGACTAGTGGTATTTTGAGAGTCATATCAAATAGAATGTTCTTCGATCAATGTATGAAGTTTGATCAAATCTCATTTGATTATTCTCTAAATCATATTGAAATAAAAGTCAAATTAACTTTGAATATTCAATTATGATTTGAATATGCTTCGATCAAGGTTAGAATAAATTTGTGATCGATGGTTGAAACTAGTAATATATTATCCTATGTTTTTCAATATTTATGGTTCAAAATATGAATAATATTTTCAAACCAAGGTAACAAAGTACTTAATATTAATAATTTTGAACGGCTTGTTAAAGATGAAGACAAACTTTGCTTTTAGGGTTTTGGATTTAGGGTTTAAAAATTTTATCCATTGAACCCTTACTCTCAAATGACAATCACAAGAGATGAAGAAGGTGATGAGCATTAAAAGAGTTGACCAACTTCTTTCTAGAAGGTTCTCTTATATAATACTCCAACATCTCTTGAAATCTAAAGGTATTTTGATTCAAATAAAACTTTTCATAATTCTCCAAGAAAAAAATAAAAGTTTTTATAAGTTTTATTATTATTTAATCTTTTTAATTTTTATATTTATAATATACCATTCTTCAATATCTCATAAAAATTATCATCACTGAAATTTCTTTCAAGTGAAATAAACTTTTCAAATATAAAAAAGTAATATATAAATAAATATCTATATATATATATATATATATATATATATATATATATATATATATATATATATATATATATATATATATATATATATATATATATATATATATATATATATATATTCACATGAATATTGAGGCCATCAGCTTGAATTATTGATCCATTAAGTCCATCTGACCTAATTACAAATATGTTTTAAAAATTCAACCTGATTTGATTTGACTCGATCCAAATTCAAGCTCAATTCAGATGGGACCCGCTTGGTGGGATACTGCACCAGATGGCCATTCCGAAAGGACTTTAACTACCCACTGTCTCTTAGCTCAGTTGGTGGGCGAGCACGGCCGGGTAATAGCTCTCAATAATTTTAATTAATTTTTTTTTTAATATTTTAGAAAGTTCATATATAATGGAAGAATTATAATCGAGGGATGAAGCTGTATACAATAATTCATTAACTTTTTTAGACAAGAGCATTATAATGATCAGTCAATTCTATTATTGCTGCACCAAACAACATTTGAGGACCACTAAACTCCCATTCCAAATATGCTATTTGGCATTTTGTGCTATCTGATGTAAGCCTAGAAAATTGCATTATATGAATATAAACGTGCATATGAAATACTCCATAAAAAATCTCTATTTTCAAATATAAAAATAACAATAATAAAACTCCAACAGTAATATCTATCGTGCTCTCTCTCATATCATCCAAACAAATAAAAATTTCAGAATATCAAGTCAACATAAATATCTAAAATTATCTTTATTTAATAGCATCATATATATTTTTATGAGCTATTTTGTTGACTGAAAAAGAATTGTAATATAAAGTTAATATAATGAATTTTAAATACTTTATATTTATTTAATTGTGTGTAAAATAAATACATAAGAACTATTTTTTATATTTGATTTAGTGTATATAAAGTAAAATAAATATATGTACTTTGAATATTTTGAAATTATTTGATTGTATGTAAATTAATTGTTGAATTTATTTTTCACTAATTGAATTATTAAATTTAAAATAAATAAATTATAAGTAAAAAATTTACTATTTGGTTAAAAAGGATTACTATATATTTAATTTGAAATAAAAAAAATATTTTTTATGATTTATATATTAGAATAGAAATAAATTATGAAAATATATTAAAATTAATTAATATTGTATATTTATTTATTTATTTTGATAGATGAAGTAGATCAGATCACTTCAGTTATATAAGATCAAATATGAATAAATTTCAAAAACATAGAAACATGAACAATTGAAATGCCTTAAATCAGCCTAGATGTTAATTTGCACATTGTTCACTTATTATTTTATCAAATTGAATGAAATTAATCTCGTTAAAAAATTATTTAAATTCTTCATAATTTTTATGTCAAGACTACTTAAGATTGGATAGGCTACAGTTTTCAAAATATATAATTGTAAAAAAATTTTAAATGCTTAAAATTTCACCTTGCATTAATATTTTGCACATAAGTCACCTATTATTTAATCAATTATGATAAAATTGATCTCGTTGAAAAAGCTAATCAAAACTTCTACAACTCTCTTTTTGATAACTTCAGCTAATTACAACTAGATAAACTTAAAATTAGATTGCTAAGCACTATTCAAGATCAATTTTATTTTAAATTTTTTTATTTTTATTTTTATGATATTTTTAAAAATATATTTATTTAACATATTCTTTAAAAAATTTAAATATTTTTAAAAATAATTATTATCATCAAACATATTTTACTTAGAAATAAAATAAAAATAATAAATAAATAATAAACAAAAAATAAAAATAATCCCAAACACCCCCTAATCTTTTCAAAGAGATCCACTTCATCTACATCTTCCCCCCACCATAAAATAATTAAATTAAGATTAAAAAAAACAAAAAAAATACTTTGTTAATTAAATACTCTTAACTGCTTTAAATTCTAAGCATTGGAATTTATTAATAGTAATGGTGGGTGAAAGCTGTGTAAGAAAAAAAAAATCTTCACCAAAAATAGTCTACCAATTTTTAAATAAGATTCTTATCGTTGCATATTATTTATACTTCCAGTCCTAAAATTCATAATAAAGATTATATGATACTACAGCTAAAAACCTTCAGTTTTCTTCACATACCTACTTGCCTTCGTTCTGCATTGCAGGAGTTTTTAAAGAGCAGCTGAAAGAAATGGCAGCTCGACGCATAAATTACTCAGACATATATCATCTTTTATCTAAGCAAAAAATAATGCCAATAGAGATGAATGCTGTTCATTACATTGGGCATAGTTACAGAGTCTCACATGTACAACAACAAATGAACCGTTACTTTCTGCACTATTTTCCTTCAAAGAAAGAAGAGGACCTGACCGTTATCTTCCAATTTTTCAAAAAAAAAAAAAAACCTAGATAGCAGTTGAGTTTGTTACTGTGAAGGAAGGGAACACAGGCTCCGACTAGACTTATCAGCTTACACCATGAAAAAGATTGGTGATCAGAGAATATACATTGGAATCACTACTGGTTTACTGAAGAAGAGTTCTCTAATGATTTGTCCTGGCTCTCACTTTCACCTTGCTTTCCCTTAATCATGCGGGGCGGGGTACCGAATGAAGTCGATCGAGACGTGGTTTGAACAGGCGGTGTCTGCGGGTTATGGAGCTGGGAGGCGAGGTAGGTGAGTGCGGTTACGACGTCGGCTATGAGAGGCCTCATCGTCGGCTGTTCTTGAACGCACATTGCGGCGACGGCGAGAGCTTGGTATAGTCCCCTTACAGGATACTGGCCCTGAAGTATTGGATCAGCCATCAGAGCGAACTTCCTCCTGTCTTTGAACAGGGGGCGGGCCTACAATCAGAACATTTTCAACACATTCATTCTTCCCCAAACTCTGTATTAGATTTCATTACTCTTTTTCTTCTAATCTCATGAAGGACATTCAATAAAAATAAATGCAAAAGGATGATTCATAAAGGTAATGATGATGTCACAGAACTGAATTGGTAAAAAGATTCAAAACAAACAAGTTCAGAAATTCTTTGATGCTTTCGTTGGGTATAGTTCCACCAATCTTCTTTCATACCTCTTTCCCTCCAGTTTTCATTTTTTTTAGTTTCTTGCAACTGCACATGATTTACTACCATTGTATCTGCAAGACCTGCCCTTCAGACTTGTATTAAATAAGTACAACGTACAATAATTGCAAACATTCAGCGGCAAATTGAGATCACTTTTTTATTTTATTTATAATTTTGTTTGAAATAAAATATGTTTGATAGTGATACTATTTATAAAACACTCAAAAAACTCAAAAGTTATTTTAAGTGTCTTTAAAAATAATGTGATTTATTTAAACAAATAAAAACACTTATAAATACACTAAATAAATATTTTTAAAAAAACATAAAAAAATAAAATTGATCCCAAACAACCTGTTAGTGTGAAGCAGATGCTAATATGCATCTAACACTTCTCTAAAAGGTGCATCTCACTTTTAAAAAAATGAATAAATTGATTTGATGTGATATTGAAGTATATATGTAAATATAAAAATTGGTGTTATGCCTTCAAATGTGATCAGTTTTTAGACATTGATTCTATCGGCAAATTGTTCTTAACATCAACTAGATCTCTAAGTGTAAGGGTAGGGGCGTGTATTCGAATGATACCCTTTAGTTCAGTTAACCAGGGCCAAAATGATCAATTTTCACTTTATCTACATGGAAACCAAGCCTATCAAAGTCTGGTTCAAAGCCGACGTAATTAGGTTCTGTGGTTTCATTCGATTTTGCCAAAACCAATCTTCTTAGAATCTAGATTTAGAACTGCAACCAGTTCAGAAAATGGATGCCATATAATCCAAAATACAGTCCACTTTCCAGACCGTAGTAAGATTTAAGTTTATGTAATGTTGTTCAATTTGCAATCTGTTTAAACTCAAGAAGGTTTTAAATGAACAAAATCAGCAAGAAAACATACCAATGCTATAGTGAAAGATAAAACTCAGATTTAATAAATTAGAGAGGGGTGTTGTATACACTCACCCATGCAACTAGATTCTGCTCCCCAGCAGTTCTGGAATTATCAATAGCTCTCCTTCCTGTGATTAGCTCCAACAGCACTACTCCAAAGCTGTAAATATCTGATTTTACTGTCAATTGCCCAGTCATCGCATACTCAGGCGCACAATATCCGTAAGTACCCATCACTCTAGTAGACACATGGGTATTATCACCAACAGGAGCGAGCTTCGCCAAACCAAAATCTGATAACTTTGGATGATAGCCATCTCCGAGTAAAATGTTCGAGCATTTCAGATCACGATATATAACTGGAGGAGTGGCTTTATCATGTAGATACTCAAGCCCTTTGGCCGCACCAGCACTATTTTTTTCATCGTATTCCAATCAAGTCGCTTCCTTTGTGGAGTAAGATCTGTGGCATTAGATGAATGAGATAAATACAAATTTTAAATTTCAAATAAGCATGAACAACAATCTACCTAGGGCTCTATTTGGCCAATTGAATATAGAAATCATGTTTTAAGAAAATAACGAGTTCATTTTTCACTTATTTAATCTATGACAACAGAATTCATCACGTCCAAGAAATTTAGGTGTGATTTTCGACATCAAGCACATGACAGAATCTAGCAACATCAATGCTAACTTTCATTTGCACATATTTTATGTGAGAAAACAGAATTATCATATTTGAGGGCTTTTGAAGCTGTTTGTAGAGTTTAAAATTAATAATAATTACTAAGGGAGTCTATTTTTTATATTTATTTTATTTTGTTTATATTTTGATTCAAAGTAAAACAAATTTGGTAGTGATAGTTATTTTCAAAAACACTCGAAACATTCAAAAACTATTTTTGAGTGTTTTTAAAAATAATATGATTTATTTTTAAAAACAGAAAAAATAAAAACACTTTAAAAAAATATACTAAAGAAACATGTTTTTCAAAATAACATAAAATCATAAAACAAAATTGATCCCAAATAGGCCCTAAGTTCATTCAACCAAGTGATAGAATTTAGTATCTTACATTGTCTTTCAAAATATGATTTCTAACACCAAACCACCAAATGAGTTGTTAAGGCATTGACAATATACAGCAAGAAGGCAATGAAGAATAGAGTACCATAAAGATGGTCTTCTAAGGATCCCAGTGGCATGTATTCATAAACCAAGAGCCTTTGGTCGCCATCGGCACAATAACCGATCAAATTAACAAGATTAGGATGGTGCAGCAAACTGAGCATCAATACTTCAACCAGAAACTCACGATTTCCTTGCAAACCATTTTGATCAAGTTGCTTTATAGCCACAATCTGCAGGCCAAATGGTCCATGTACCATAAGATTTATAAAGGAACAGGCAATAAAACTAAATAGTTTTATAAATTAATGCTCAACCACAGTAAGCATTCGGTCATAATAAACAATAGCTAGTGAATATAGTAAAAAATATATATACTAAACAAAACATTAAGTTGCATGTGATGAAAACAAAATATTTTTTAGACTTATAACACCTAATTGATGGGAGCTCTAAGTAATCAACACAAGTTACAAACTAACCTGATTGGAGCTCTCCAACCTACCCTTATAAACCTTGCCGAATCCCCCCTCTCCAAGAAAGCAATCAGCTCTGAAATTCTTTGTTGCAGCTGCCAGTTCCCTGAAGGTAAATGTCTGTGCAGAAATCTGTTGAGCTTCACTAATTGACAGCTCCTTACATTCTGCAGAATCCTCCTTCTTGTCTTCCACTGATTGACTTGCCTTCGCAGACCTCTCTACTAATGTTATTAGCAATAAAATATGAGCAAAATCTTGTAATAAAATCTTGTCATAATAACACCAAGCAGAAGAAGTTTAAATTTAGAAACCAAAATGGATGACTTAAGCTCAGGGCACACATGTGAGGTGGAAAATACATGCGTATTTAGTAACCAAAATAATTATTTAATAAATTTAAAAGGACTAAAAAATAAACAGTGGCCAACAATAGGGTATAAGGTCAGTTTCCTCTATTTTCTAAATTTAAGCAACCAAAGTCTTCCTAAGATTAATTCACTGACGAAATGACTAGGACGGCAAACAAGATCAAATTATGTCACCTGAAGCACCAAATGATTATTTTAGACGAAGAATAATCATTCCCATGTGCAGCAATCAGACATAAAATACACGCATAAACAAGTTTCCTCTGGGGTTTAATGAAAATTTTCAATCACCGTCAAAAAGAAAAGTGCAAAAAATATAGTAGGAAGCAAAACCCAACGTGAACAAACCAAAGGGAATGGCAAGATTCAGTCATCCGCATCAATGCACAGTAATCTGCGCATTCTTTTTAACACAGCTAGAGCAATACACGGCAGAAAAGCCATCACAACTCTACAATCTATCAAAACCCCAAATTTGAAGTAAAAATTGAAAAAAGAATAATAACGACAGCCCTTACGGATGAATCAAACAATCATTGCATGCTCAATATGATACAGTCCAAGTGAAACCAAAATATGCCAACTTAATCTCAAAAAGATCTAAATAACTACATATTTCCATTTCTAAAAGCTTCCAAACGAAAAATGAATGAAATCTGAACAAGTTTAAGTGGATTTCTACTACCAGAAGGTGAGGCGTTTGCGATCTGATCCTTCTTATTAGTCTTCTTGCTGGTTTCTTTGGCGCATAAGCCACCCATCCCCTCACAAAACCAAATATCGTTCTCCCTCTCCCTCCCCACTTTTCTTGAAATGAAGGCGAGCAGGTAAGAGAGTGGAAGACAGCTAGCGAGAGAGAGGAGGAGAAAACAAAGCAGAAAGGACAGAGAAGAGGGCGGAGAAGAGAGCGAGAGAGCCTTTGGGATCTCCGATCTCCCACCTATGACCGATCCATTAATGGAGTTCTTGAGACGTTTATGGCTAAGAAATAAATTAAAATTAAAATTAAAATAATATCACACGCTTGGTAGCGAATTTTGGTCATTATGCAAATTTTAACTAATGGCGAATTAGCGAAAAAATCATAGAGCAGCCGTAATTAAGTTATTTAGGCTTATCTTGCTTTTGCTATAATTATAGTATGCTTTCAATATTATTACATCTCAGAAACTTCACACATATAATAAAGAACATAATAAAAAATAGCATAATTTTTATATAAAAACACTCTTAAAAAAAAGGAAAATACTATAAAATATAACCCAATTAAAATGTTTCACTAACTATATTTGGAGTTACAATATTCTAGCATTTCTAATAACAGGATTACAAAATTATATTTGAGAAATAAAAAAAAAAGTTTCTAATCAGGTTACAATGATTATGTGAGAGAAGTTGGGATTGTTTATTTAGCATGATGATGACGATCTTTAAGCTTGCTTTCAGAATTTTCTTCCATTGTCCAAGTATTTATACTCATACTTTTATGATAAGAATGTGATCTTATTTATAAAATTTTGAGATGAATATTTTGATAATTATAGTTAAAATTTCAAAATACTCTATGAGATGATTCATATTAATTTTCTTGATCGTAGATACCTTTTTTGATGATGAGTGATTTTAAGTTCATTGAATTCATCTCGTCGAGCCGCTCGATTTGAATATGACAACTGCAGATTTGTAGGTCATTTTATAATGCGATTAATTTATCAAAATCTTCATGTATACTTTTTGAGTTTGATTTGAGCTCATTTGGATTTAGATTGATCTATTTTTAGTATCGATAGACTCGTCTCATTAAGTCGTTTAATTTGATTATATGTACATATTGTCTTGTAAGTTATGCTAAATTTGATAAATGAATGTTATATATATTTATAGGGTAGGTGCATTTTATATGAAGTAAAGATCCTTTTAAGAAAATAATTAAAAAACATAAAATTAAGCCTTGACGATAATTACAAAAGAATTTTCTGTATAGTTTAAAACTAGGAATTCGTCATTAACTAATAAAATTAGATTGATTTTGATTTTCGAATAATAGATTTTCTAAATATTTATCAGAATAAGAGCTAATTAACAATATTGGTCAAAATTTTAAAGTGTATTATTTTGTTGGCAGTGATAAATTATAAATTATAAAATAAATAACTTAAAATTTAAAAAATAACATTTTAAACCAATTTTCACAAAGTGTATTCCATAACCTATTTGCTTTATCATTTAAACATTAAATAATTGATTTTAAGAGTTTTAAATTATTAAATTATATATATTTGATGACTCTAATAACTCATCCAAAATATAAGCCATCTTATCATAATATTTAAGAAGTTAGACTTTCAACTAAAAAAATCATAAATTCAAATTCTTATACATACATATGACATCAATTACATTAACTTTTTTAAAAATAATTTTATTTTATTAAGTATTGGACAAAAAATATATTAAAAGGGGATAAAATTATTTATTTATTTTATAATCATAAAAAAAAACTTAATTTTAAGATGGATAATTGTCCACCCTCTGGTATTTATAATTTTGCCCTCGGACTTTGAATATTAGGCCATAACATTGCCTTCATTTTCCAAAGAGTTGTAATTGAAAATCTTATAAAGAAAATCTCTCTTCTCTCTCTCTCTCTCTCTAATATATACATATATATTAAAGTTTTATATATTTATATATCTGATATCTAAATTTTAATATTTACATAATTTACATATTTAACATTCAAAATTTTAGCGTCATATAAAAAATATCATTATTATTCTTTTAAAAATAAATATATATATTTTAATATAAAAATTAAGTATTAAAAATATAAATATTAAATACATAAAAAATATGTTATATGTATGCAAATTATATATATATTTATACAAAGAAAGAGAGACAGAGAGATTAAGCAGAATGATTTACAATCTATAACATTATTAATACAACAGATAAGGATTTTTATATATATAAAAAAAAAATTTCCTCTGTATTATTTAATCAAATAAAATACAAAGTTTTTCAAAGTTCTAAACAACTTTGATCCAAATTACTTTAGAGACCTTTTCATAAAACATAAATAGATTTCGCAAAACTTCCCTCCTTAAAAGCTAATTGGTAGCACTACTAACTCCTGATCGAAGTCGATTCCTTGAAGTATATAATGTTCACGTGATTTATACACGCGAAATATGAATATAAGAGGAGATTAATCACAATGATATTCTCACCCATAAGATGGATGGGGTGTTGGTTAAATACTCATTCCAAAAAAAAAAAAAAAAAAAACATATCCATTTTAACAAAGAAACTGAAGAAACGTGTGGAAATAGCTCATCGCCTTGCCTCTCTCCCATGGGACAATATCAGTTTATGGCATTCTTTATACATTCTTTATTTGAAATATCTCAAACGGTTGAATAGATTTTTTTTTTATCATTAAAGTAAGGCATTTACAAAGACAATTATCTATAAAAATAAATGTAACCTAATTTGATTATTGACTTCCACATTTATAATTTATCAACTATTTTATTATATAAATATTTGTATGAATCAGCTGTTGATTGTAATTTTTTAAAACTATCAGTGTTGAATGAAAAAAATTATTTTCATGTATAAATATTTTTCTTTTCTAAAAATTCAAATAATAATTTTTTGACAGTCACCACACTCTAATAACTATAATTCTCAAAATAGTTTTTTCATCACAGATTTTTTTGAAAAATAGACAAAAAATTAGTAGCTAAATAAAACTACTTTCTTAAAAAATAAAGCAGTCATAAAGCAATCCAAAATACATTCGTAGTCTTCATCCTTTTATTTAATCCTAAATTATAAAAAAATGATTTTTTTTTTCATCTAAACATGCAATTGTTTTGCCTACCACGAAATAATTAAAAGGTTAGATAAAATGAGATATTAGGCTTATTTTTATGTAAATTAAATAAGATTAATTTCAGTCAACTCGAACTCACTTTGGTTGAGTCAGATTTGAATATTTTTGAGTTGAATAGATTTGACTCGGAATATATTTAAGTTTTCAGGCGAATATGAGTTGCAGTTAACTCATTTATAACAAATATGAATCTTCGGCCCACCCCCTATTTTTAGCTATTAAGAAGTAGGCCAGTGAGTAATTATTGCCTTACAATATTTATCATTTAATGATTTCTCACTCTCTTTCGGAATTTATTAAAAACTAGATATTATTACAACCTTCGCCTATCCATGTGTCCCATTCTGATGCAACATCTCTTGGGTGATTGACAATTTTCACAAGTTTTAAATCAAAAAGTTTTATTTTCTGCAAATTTTAGTTTTGCATTTAAGCCCTAGCCGAATATACTACGAAACTTGGAGTGGAGACAATTGTTTTCATCTTGTGCAACCCTAACCGTTTACTGTCAGGCAACTTCCCCAAATAAATGTTTATTCTTTTAAACAAAAAAATTACATTATAAAAATACAAAGATATAATTATTGCAGAAAAAAACTACATATGTAAAAAATTATAATGAATAATCATAATATTTTGACAATCATCCTACGCTAAAAATTTAAATTGAAAAATAGAACTTTCCCAATATAGATTATTCAAAACTCAACTGAACACAATTTTTTAAACAACATCTGCAATGCAGTGTGTTTCACACCGCTAACATCGTCCAAAATGCATCCTAAATGTGTGGAACAATTTTTTTATTTTAAAAAAAAAATAAGATGTAACTTTTTGACAGTCATCGCACTCTAGCAAGTCAAATTAAAAAACAAAAATTTCTCCTTACATGTTATTCAAAATGCAAACTGAACACAATTGTTCAAACATCACTAACAATGTAGTGCGTTTCACTTCACACTGCTACCACCATCTTAAACGCGCCCTAAATGTGTGTTGTGATTTTTTTATTTAAAAAAATCATATTATAATTTTTTTTAAACATCGACTCTAAAGAGATTAAAAAAATAAAATTTCAAATGTGATTATTCAAAATGCAGACTGAACATAATTTTCCAAACATCACCTACAATATAATGTGTTTTGCACCGCACTGCTACCTCCATCCCAAACGCACCTTAAATGTGTGTTACAATTTTTTTATTTAAAAAAATCAAGTTGTAGATTTTTAGCAGTCATCGTACTCTAGCAAGTCAAATTTAAAAACATAACTTTCCTATTACATATTATTCAAAATGTAGATTGAACCCAATTTTTCAAACATCACCTGCAATGTAGTGTGTCTAGGGGTGTGTACGATCCGATTTCGAGCCAAATTATAGTCTACTCGAAATTGAGTCGTGGCTCGAGGATTATTTCGAAATAGTTATCGGATCAGATTTATCCGCTCGAAGTGAAACGAGCTCAAATTGAAACGATATAGAAGAAATCTTTGTTCAAAATATACTTTCTAAACATATAAAAAATAAAATAGCAGTATAGAAAAAAGATGTGAATGTGTTTCATTATCTTACACGCCCCTAATTGCACATAACACATTATACATTTCTCACTGCACATTATATATTTTTCACTGCACATTATACATTTATCACTGCACATAGCACATTAAAATAATTGCTCACTACACATTAGAACTGTAGAATTGTAGAACGTTCAGAAATTAGAACCCAGAAGGCTAACCGCTAAAATGCAGGTAAAAAAAAAATATAACCGACAGTTTCTCACTACACATGCAGCACATCAAATCGTCTGATTGAGCTTGGACACTTAGTTAGGTAATAAAAAACAAAAGCAACTTAACAAATCTCAACTCAAATAATTGAAGAAAACCTCCAAGTTTAAGAACTCGAGTATGGAATAATGGAAATAATTGAAAGAACCGACATCTCATAGGCTCATAGTCATAGCATGAAATACTTACAGAATCAGGAAATGAAACAAGTAGGTAGTTTATTGTATACTTGAGTAATTCTAGAGTAAAGAAGCAAACCGAGCACGTAGAGATCGAACAAGCTACATCGGACGAAGATGATAGTGACAAAGAAACACCTCAACCAATAGAGATCAAATCAAGTCCGAACAGATCGTGAGCTTTTGGCTTCAAAATAGGCATGAGTTGCACGACATTGGAGAACCGAGAAGCCGAAGAATAGAAAGAAGAAATAAGAGTCGAGTTGGTCGAGACGCTTCATCGCCGAGGACCGGGCCGAATATATTAGAAAGGAAATTCATCTTCCCCGCTGATTAAACGATTCCCTTGATCACGGCAAATTAGTAACCGGTTTCTAATGGGTCGACACGGCCCAATCATTTCGAGCCAATCGAGTCGGACTCGAGCCGCTGCGCGGATCAGTCGAAATAATTTTTGGCTCGAAAGTCGCTCGCTTGTTTTGACTGATCTCGATTCGAGCCCAAATTCAAGTCAATTTTTGAGAGAGCCACGATCTTCGGGCTAATTTCTCAGCCCTAAGTGTGTCTTGCACCGCTATCGCCATCCCAAACGCACCCTAAATTTGTGTTGCAATTTTTTTATTTAAAAAAAATTAGATTATAGTTTTTTAACAGTTATCTTATCGCACTCTAGCAAATTAGATTGAAAAAAAAAATTTCCCAATACAGATTATTCAAAATGCAAACTGAACACAGTTTTCCAAACATCACTCGAAATGTAGTGCATTTCGCACCGCACCGTTATCGCCATCCCAAACACATCCTAAATACACGTTCTTATTTGGAAAAAT
Source organism: Cymbidium sinense (assembly GCA_021442155.1). Classification (NCBI taxonomy): domain Eukaryota; kingdom Viridiplantae; phylum Streptophyta; class Magnoliopsida; order Asparagales; family Orchidaceae; genus Cymbidium; species Cymbidium sinense. The sequence continues at coordinate 33,070,753 of CM038230.1, read as the reverse complement.
TAAATATGTACTCCATGAGGTATGAATTAAGAGTCATCTCTTTTCTTGATAATATATTTTAACATTTTAAAATAAAATGAGTGCATATTTATTGCATGCAAAGATACTTGTGACGGTCGTGCGAGCATTTCTTGTTCTAACATTGCATGTAAAATCTTATATATACATAAATAAATTGAGAGCAACTGACACAAGACATAATATTTTAAAGATGACAGAGTTATAAAGCTGAGAGATTGAGCTACTAGAAAAAAATAGTCAAACACCTATGATTGTCTTTTATCTAATGTTGATTATTGCAAGGCATTGGTACCCACCGGTTTAGCTCAGGTGGGGTATTGAAACTCCCAATCGATTCGATTCTCCTTCGATACGCATTTTACTTATTAAACGAAATTGGCCGGGTTGTATCACGAGATTACATGCTCACCATAAAGTGGGTGAGATTAGGGGTGGACACCTCATCACCAAAAAAAAAAAAAAGGCATTGGCTGGTAATCAAAAAAAATATTTGAGTTTAGACAACAATGGATAATAAATTTTATCTCTCATAATAAGACGAGTAATTAAGCAATCACGAAAGCTAAAAGCGGCAATCATAAGTAGCATTAGACAGTGCTTAAGAAGAAATATCAAAAATCAAATGATAATAAAGGTGTTGTTTAAGCTAGTTCTATTCATAACTTGTAGCCTCAAGTCAAAATATTGTATAATCCGCTAATATATCGATAGAATCATTCTATAGGCAAGCCCAACAAACACCTAGGTTTAAGTCTCCCTCATATCTCATCCAGTTAGACCAAAAGCCATTTAGAAGTTTGTGTCCATCAACCCTAACCAAAGCTATGTCTTTTCTTCTAAACAACTAGTTACAAGACACCGACCGCCTCTTAGCTCGATTGGTGGGCGAGCATGGAAACCCCCTGCATAGCGTTTCGATTCCTCTCCGGGCGTGCTCAGAATGGGGGAAGCCAAATGAACACGTGGGTGATGAATACACTAAGCAGATTAGTCAAAGACTATCCTCACCCACAAGACGTTGGGATAACCATTCTAAAAAAAACAAAATAGATTATTCTTTCAATTTATTTTATTATAGATTTATAATTAATAAATCAGGAGAGAGACATCTATATGTGTTTTAGCTTAACAACCATGATTTTGAAGATGAAAAGAAAACATATTTTATTAATAAATTTCTACTGAATTAGACTTAATAGCAAACTCTCTGCAAAAAAAAATGTTATTATTGTAAAATCATATAGATGGGGCATATGCAATATTTTTTTATCAAATATTTACAGCACAAATAAAAATTATTATAGGGTTTTGTTAAAATAAATAAGGAGATTTACATACATATCACACAATTCTTATATATTTATATATCTAATACCTAAAATTAAATATTTACTTATCTAATACTTTTTTATGCTTAAAAAGATATATTTCACTTTTAAAAAATGAATGATAATGATATTTTTGATGTGATATTGAAGATTAGGATGTAAAATTTAAAATTTAGATATTAGATATGTAAATACATAAGAACGGTATAATATGTATGTAAATCCACTCAATAAATAAATAAAAACAAAGCACTACAAACAGGTTACTAAAATAGAACCACATGAATGAAAATTAAGTCACTATATCATGCTATAAGATTTATTAATTATGCTCTCTCTCTATCTCTCTCTCTCTCTCTATATATATATATATATATATATATATATATATATATATATATATATATATATATATATATATATATATATATATATATATATATATAAAAAGCCATTTACATATATAACATACAATTCTTATATATTTATATATCAAACAACTAAACTTTCATATTTACATAAATAGCACTCAAATGTTTAATATTATATCAAAAATAGTATCATCATTAATAAAATGAAATATAACTTTTCATGTAAAAAAAGTGATATTTTTCTAAATATTAAATTTTAAGTGTTAGATATGTAAATGCTAAGAGTTGTGTGCTATATATGTAAATGCCTTTATGATTTTATATATATGTGTGCACATAAATATATTAAAAAAAGAATTTATAACCAATTTGATTTAATTTCAAGCCAACCTATATATATATATATATATATATATGTTCAACACAACAACACAAGAATAAAATCGGCCTGCAATGGTATCCTTCTCACCCCTAATAATGCCTTTAAAATTTGTATCTGTTTCAGAGAAAGAACTAAAAAATTAGAAGAGAGCCAAACGAGCCTTGTAAATAACAACAATAAACTTGCTCCAATACTGCTATGAAGAGCACCAATATAAAAACAACAACAGCATTCATGTCACCTCCATCAGTTTTATTAGTGCTTGTGATCTCCTTCATATGTTGTGATAAATGAAGCAGGATCATCTGACATCCTCTCTACATACTTGCGAGCTCTACAGTTTCCATTGGTGCATCTATAATAGTTTCTGCAAGAGGCATTCAACAGAATAATCAGTCAAGTCACGAAGATAATTTGACCCATTTATAAAGAAAATATTATTTTTGGAATTATAACGGTTATCTATCAGTTTTCAAAGTTCAAGCTAATGGTTTTATGATGTGGGACTATTCTCCAACACTTTAATCAACTAAGCATATCATCATTCTTTCTCAAATTTTCATTTATCTCCAACACTTATGACTGAACATCAAACAATGAAGCCTACAGAGACTGGCAGAGCTGAGGCTTTATTAGTCTTGTTGGTGTGAGAATCCAGAGCTTCCATTACTAAAATACTACTGCAATGAACACATGCCACCCAAGGCATTAGTCCTGCTGATAAAGTGAAAAAAATATTGTTTTTAATGTAGTTGAACAAGGATTTTTGACTGAGTTAAATCTTAATTAACCATTTTTTGAACCTCAATTAATCTACTTTGATTCTCAATCAACTGCAAATCATTAGGGTTGCCCAAATTATGAACAATGAAAATTAGCTCACATATGAAGAGAACAATTTTACAGTTTGGGATTCAAAATTATGAAAGATGAGAAAGAAAAACTAAGCTTTAGAATATCCTATGAGGCTACAGTAACAACTCAGTTGAAATGGAGACTATATATAATAGTATAGAGAACACAAAAATCAAAGTGTTTGAGACTTAGGCTTCGTTTGGGGCTTTTTTTTAGTCTTTTGTTTTTGAGTGAATTTTTAATTTTGATACTCGTTTGAATAGTTAAATCAGATTTTAGTTTCTTCAGAAAGCTCGTTTAGCTTTTCAAAAAACAAAAGATAAATAGCTTTTCAAGAAATACTTTTAAACCAGCTTTTCAGGAATCCGAAAAGTTTAGCCAAACGAAGCATTAACAAATTTGTATCAAATATGTAAATTTGGTGAGAGGGCTTATTAAATAATGGGAAGAAAATAGAAAAAAAAAATCTCTGGCTTCTTTTCTTATGTAGTTTTCTCTTGATTCTAATCACTGTAGATCTCGGCAGTTATTCCATCATAACATAGTTGAAATTATTTATTAACATCTATTAAAACATCATTAATCTTAATAATTAATGTTGTTGGTATTTCTCAAGAGAGATCATGTGTTTTGGGAGAAATTTACATTATTGAGAGCATTTAGCTGTTTGAGAAATAATCTAGAAATATTGAAAGAGTCTTGATCAAGTTATAGTTTTTCTAATAATGATCATCTAAATATCACGTGTATAATTGAAATATATTACTTGATTATTTGAGGAATTCAAGTGTTGCATCCCCCTTTTGATTTTGAAATTCTATAACTAATATGGGATTTCTTTCATCTATTTTAATTATCTTAACATTCCTTATAGACATAACTTTTACTCACTTGTAAAAATGGAGTCATCATGTCAATCTTGTTTTGATTGATTTGTTGAAATGGATAAAAAGAAACGCTACTGTGGATGATGTTTACTCATCAAGCTGATATGGTGAGAAGAAGCACACGCGTCAAAGGTTTATGTGAGAAAGAAACAAAAAGTCCACTCATACTAATTGTGCTTCATAAAGAGACAGAGAGAGAGAGAGAGAGAGAGAGAGAGAGAAGTACAAGAGAATCACAGATAAGCACATCGACAGTTTTAGAGAGGTTTGATCAAGTTACTTAGTCTACTATATGGTTTGCATTGAAGGTTTATTAAGCTTTTAAAGGCCTACACAAAGTGAATTCTTATAAAACTAAGCTTGCCTCGAAGGTGAGAAAGGGAGAACAGTAGAAGAAAGTATGGCGATAAGAATATTGCTCTTATCTCTGAGCTACCTTAGGTTCTCAAAAGAAGAGAGAGAAGTCAAGTCTCTTTATGTTGGAGATGGCAGGAAAGAGAGAGAAAATGAGAGAGAGAGAGAGAGAGAGAGAGAGAAGTACAAGAGAATCACAGATAAGCACATCGAGAGTTTTAGAGAGGTTTGATCAAGTTACTTACGTCTACTATATGGTTTGCAGAGAAGGTTTATTAAGCTTTTAAAGGCACACAAAGTGAATTCTTATAAAACTAAGCTTGCCTCGAAGGTGAGAAAGGAGAACAGTAGAAGAAAGTATGGCGATAAGAATATTGCTCTTATCTCTGAGCTAGGTTCTCAAAAGAAGAGAGAGAAGTCAAGTCTCCTTATGTTGGAGATGACAGGAAAGAGAGAGAAAATGGGAGAGAGAGAGAGAGAGAGAGAGAGAGAAGTACAAGAGAATCACAGATAAGCACATCGAGAGTTTTAGAGAGGTTTGATCAAGTTACTTACGTCTACTATATGGTTTGCAGAGAAGGTTTATTAAGCTTTAAAAGGCCTACACAAAGTGAATTCTTATAAAACTAAGCTTGCCTCGAAGGTGAGAAAGGGAGAACAGTAGAAGAAAGTATGGCGATAAGAATATTGCTCTTATCTCTGACCTACCTTAGGTTCTCAAAAGAAGAGAGAGAAGTCAAGTCTCTTTATGTTGGAGATGACAGGAAAGAGAGAGAAAATGAGAGAGAGAGAGAGAGAGAGAGAGAGAGAGAGAGAGAGAGGAGAGTTGATAACAAAATGTATTGATGCCTGAGGTCTCTCAAGGTTGAACTCTAGCTACTTCAGCATTCAATTATCCAAGCTCCTTCATTACACTTTTATCACTAGGTTTTATAAAAACGGTGTTATCAATAACATTGGTCTGCACTTGTTTAATCATCCTAGAGCCATACTCATAACGGCTTAATTTTTAAAATAGGTTATTTTATAAACTTAATTAGGTGATTAGCTATTTAAAAAAAAAAATTTTAAATAGGCTTTTAGTTTTCGAAATCGATCCTTGCCAGTCATTGATCGCTAATCAATTTTAATTTTTTTTTTAAAAAATAAATGGTAACATTTAAGACATATAATGTATCGACTCATCGTGTCGGATTTCGGGTTTGATATCGTTGGAAAGATAATAAAAAATTAGATCTTCATGTTAACAACTTTGGCGAATCTCGAGATGTTTAAAATGTGCTTAATTTAAGAAAAATTCAAGATATCATTTTGCTTAATGTCGTAATTAATTAGGTGTCGTTTTGTGGTTGGTATCGTTGGAAAGATAATGAAAAATTCTACAACTTATAAGAGAAACTATGCATGTGATAATTCATTTCCAACAATAATAACAAAATAAATAGTAATCCTTCGTCTCTGAATTTATAGTTTAAATGGATAAATACAATGATTAACTATGTATCTATTGAAATTTAATAATTCAAATTTTATACTCCATTTCACATCTCTAATGTGACCTTACAATCTTGTGTTGTACAAATTTAATATAATCCACACAAAAAAATAAACACAAAATAAACTTTGATCTATATACACGACAAACATATTATCATTTATACTAAAATTTCTTATATAAACATCACACATACAAATTTTTCATCAACAAATATCGCAAAACTAATCAAACATTACAATTAAATTCTCATAAATTAAATATCACACAAAACTAATCAATCAAACTTTGATCTTATCAAATTTTCATCAAAAGGATGCACTAATCAACTAAAGATCTTAATCATACATATTGGGCAAAAGATATGCATAAACTAATCAAACAAAATAAGCTCATTAATTCAACTAACCCAAAACATATTCAAAATCAGATCTAACACATATTTCCTATAAAATCTAACTAAATAGCTTAAAGATACCAACTAAATGAGATAACACATATTTCCCATAAAACAACACATTCAAAGTATAACATTTTTCTTTCATTTCGTAAAATTTATCTAAATCGAAAATCTTTGAGATACACTCCTTCAAAGAAACCAATTAATGGGCGGGCGAAGCTCCTAGGTGATGAGCCTCTTATGCAAGCGGCCTTGGCGGAACGGACAGGGGCGAACGCGATCGAACGGAGAACAAAAAGGAACAAGAAGAGAATTTATAAGTCTCAAGATACTACTTGCAAAATTATATTAGTGTTTACAAGGGAGATATATTGCCAAATATGAATTTTAAGAGAGACATACTCAAATGTGTACATCTCGATACTAAATTAATATTATAAAAAAAGATTCACTGGCTCAATGGGCGAGATTCGTTGAAAGTTATCAGCATGAAAGTTGTAGAATTTTTCTTATCTTTCCAACGATACCAAGTACACAAATTGACACCCAATGAGCGATATGGCCAAAAATAGGAATCGCCAATTTAATTTTTTAAAAAATATTAGAAAGAGGGCGATGATGATGGGATGCTCTGTAACGCCTCCTACTGACTAGCATTACCAGCCTATTTTAAATTTTTTTTTAATTAAAAAATTAATTACTAACATTGGTGCTATTATGAAAATTTAGCCTACACATAACCTAGTGGTTGTCGGTGCATGCTAGACAAATAAGATGTTATTACAGCATTATTTACATCTATCAGTGTGTCACATGACAGTTATAACATAATTGAGAAGTGGTGGCACATGCTTTTATCAGATTAATATGACCGTCACATTAAATCTTATGATTAATTTTATTAAATCAAACAAGTGACATTGACAAACATAGTGCCATGATAAAAGGAATGCTGAATCTTATCATTAATGTTTAAATATGCTAGCCACCATGCAAATAAGAAGATGAGTAAAATGATATAATTAGGCTCAAGGTGACCATGAACAAGAATGAAATGATCTTCAAAGAGTAAGGTTTCCCAACTAAGTTCTCAAAGAATTCTCAATAACCTTCACAAGGACTCTCTTAAGGGAACTGCTATAATGGCCGAGAAAGGTCGAAGATCTTCAATTATGTTCTTACCATGTGTAAAGCTAAAATGGACTCTAGCAGGCTACACTTTCAGTAGCATTTCAGAAGTTATAGAGTGGAGTAGTACAATGTTTTGGAATGTTCAATATTTCTGAATTAAAAATCCTTACCCATGTTGTTATCTCAAGTTACCACCATGAAATGTTCTTATTTAAAAGCTACGTATTGATTCACTAGTGGGCACTTCAAATTAACAGAAAAAAAGGCTGAAGGTTAGAGAAATTGGTATAACATGTGATATGAAAGTTGGAATGCCGCTATGTGAGTTGAAGGAGGCATCTATGATTTGTGGAGTCACCGAGGCTAACTCTAATGCAATTATTATTTCATTGGTTCACTACCACACTAGTAAAGCAAAACAAATGTGATAGTAGGTGCGACTCCAGCACTAGTGGAAGTGTGGAGTTAACCATAAGGAGCTAATAATTGTGCTTTGTACACAAAAAAGCCAATCATAGGAAGTGAGGAGCCTCACTTTATAAATGAGGCACTACCCTTATAAAGCGAGGACCAACTTTACCTTAGAACAAAATCTCTAAACTAGACGATCAAAATTATCAAGGATGGTAGACAAGGAAGCTGCTTTGCCACCACATGAGCTAGTGGAAAATTTGATTCTATTCTTTTAAGAAGCACCTACAATGGAGCTGGGAAAAACCATTGCCGACCAAGTTTCAAAGATTAAGAATCTAGAGGCTTTCAAGAGAGTAACCTTGACTAGAGGGGTGAGCAAGTCTTGTAAGAAGCAAAAGCTCTTCCAAGAAGGAACAACATTTCTCATTCAAGGTGACCAATATAAGTATCACCACATTTAAGGAAGAGCTAAGGAGCTTCCAAGGGGAGGTGAAGAATTTAGAGGATAGGTTGATGACCTGGCAAGAGAGAGCAATAAAAGTTGACAAAGAGGAAATTGATCCTTAGACTGGATGAGCGACATACAATGTAGAGTTATTAATTTGATGAAAATAATCGATAACATGCACAATAGGTTAAAGAACATTGTGATCATGCTCTCATTGAATTATCCTACAGAGACTGACTACTTTAATGAGATGCAATATGAGATTATCAAGTAGGGATCTTTATAATAGTGTTGCACAACATCTAAAATTAAGTGCTTTATTAAACGCAACAATCTTTATACACGTGCTGAATAATTTAAATGATATCATGGTTTGAGTACCTTGATATGCAATGTTAGAGCCTATAGCAAGCAAATCCAATGCTGATAGAGTCTCTTTGGACTCTAGAATGTATTTATCTACATCAACAGGTATGACTAGGTGACATAAGGGACACCAAGAGTGCTCATAAGATCGCCAAGAGCCTAAGCATCATAGTTCACCAAGGACCATGAAGCCCGTTATTAATAGCACATGAAATATAACGTAATATAGTTAGCATGTGTGTCATCATGTTGATTTATATTAATGACTTTTTATCTTTTTTGGTATTATTTTCTATATTCAATTTATTTGTATTTATATATTTTTTAAGAAGTAACATGATGACATGTATGTAATATGGGTTAGAGAGGCAGAGTCTTGGATATGTCCATGTTGCCAACTCTACCAAGGTCACTTAAGAATGTGCTTACAAAGATAAGAAAGATTTATTTTTCAATTGAACAGTTCTAGGCCGTTATTAGTTAACCCAAGAGAATATGGGTTAATGAAATAACTTAAAAAATTAAAAATACTAAAACAAAATTAATTTATATGATTTTATTTCAAAATTTAGTTCTTTTGCTAGGATTGGATGGTTAAAGGCACTTTGAGTTTCTTTTTATTTTTTAAAAATCGCCCTCACTTATTTTAGATCAAAAGCATTAATATTTTTTTTGAGCTTGTACATTTAAGTTCTTAAGCTTTCTATATAATCTTTTCTTACCATGAGACTCTTATTTTGTCATCTCTGTAGGCTCTGAAAATTCGCCGTCGACCTCTCGATGAAGAGAGTTTGATTAAATATCAGTCTAATTTTAAAAGGTAGATGGAATAGTAGATAAGACATCCGAGATTTCGCCTCATTTTGCAGTATTTTTAGATGCGGTTCGGGTTTTCTATAAAGCAAGCACCTAGTTAATTACCCCTCCCAATGCTGAGAGAGAACTTTCGATTAAGGATAGTCGTTACATCGCTGAATGCATAGCATATAGTAACAGTATGTGGAGTTTTCTTTAAGTATTTAAGAATTGAATTTCATTTAGACATTTATAACTTAATAGCATATTAAAATTTTCCCTTTAAATTAATACTTGATTTAAAAGATTCAAATTAAATTGATCTGAAATTGTAAATGCATTTTGATGATGATATCCTCTATGGTTAAAATCTCCATTGAACACAGTCATCATCAGGGTGTTGATCATTCATTTTGTTATTTCAGATTTTGTCGACTCTATCAATTTAATAATAGAATATCAGATCTAGATTTATATTTTGAGAATTTTGAATTTGAGATTATTGAATATAAATATCTTAAATATTTTGATAATGATGACTCATCCGGTTGATATCTTTAATCAAGCCTATCATTAGTAGGAGATAGTCGTTATCTCATGACTTAAATTTCGAGATTTTCTCAAGTGGAAAAAGCTATAACAACATCATTAAGTTTTATTAACCCGTCCGTAGGCCCAACCAAGATTCAACCTGCGCAGCTTCCTCAGATACTAAATTCATGCGTTCAGCATAGTGTCAGGGCCCATGCAGGTGTATTTTTAGATTACTTGCATAATTTTAAGATATTGAATTTGATTTTAATCATGCATTATGATATGTGCAAAACTCATCATATTAAGTCATATGCATGTATTTTAATTCTATAAATTTAAGCATGTGATTACCTTATAATGTGTGCACTGCTTGTTCCATTTAAAGATTTATACTTATTTTCATGCATTCTGCTATCATGAATTCAAATGCAAGGCCACTTCAAGATGGTTTATTAATGCCTTCTGTTCGCTTATATGATGTGTTGCGAATCCGATAGTGTAAGACATTTTAACTGTTATTCAATTAAAAGTAATGTACTATAATTTGCATTTATTTCTTTGTTTATTGAGCTTTAAATATTCATCAAATCTCATATATGCATGTTGATTAGCTTATAAGCTCATTATTGTTGACCTTACTTTTAGAGTGAGCTCTCAACCTCCTCTTCTTACACTTAGGACTCTTCTAGACACTAAGAACTCCTTAGTTATAAGACACTTCTAGTGATTAGATGAACACTTAACCTAAGCCTAGAGACTTAAAAGGGTTAATCATGGATTAGGACATGCCTTAGGACTTAAGGAAATCACCTACCATATAGCCTAAACCTAATCCATATGCACCTTCTCAAATCGAACCCAGATCCAAATCTCAAACCAAACCTAAAATTCAAATTTAAATTCCAAATCTAATTCCAAATGATTGAAATCCAAAATCAAATTCAAATCCTAAGGCCCTTCCTAAGCCATATGAACCATCTTCATAAGCTTAGCCAAAACCCCCTTTAAATCAAATCAAATTCAATTGATTTCATTATAAATAAATTATTCCTTCATTTATATTCACAAATATAAATGAAATCCATATCCAAATGATCAAAACTAAATCAAAGTAAATCAAACCGAACCAAAACCCCTTTTAAATTAGATGGACCCACCTCCATGTGCTTAACCAAATTAGCCTTTAAACTAATACAAACTCAATCAATTTTCTTATAAATCAATTGTTCCTTCATTTATATTCACAAATATAAATGAAATCCAAATTCAAATGACCCAAACTATATCCAAAATCAAATACAAACCCAATCTAAGCCTTTTGAGCTAATTCTTTGGACCTATCCAAACTCCATCCAAATCAGATCAAAATAAATGAATTTTCTTTTGAATCAATCATTCTTTCAATCATCTATCCAAATATAAATGAAACCTACAATCTTCAAACTAAATTCAAGTCAACCCAAGTCAAGCCTAACTTAGCCCTTTTGACTTAAAACTTTCAATTGAGCCAAAAACTTATTGGACTCCAAATTGATTGTAATTGGATTTATATTTCAATCATAGGCTTACATATAAATCTCACTAAACCTAAATCAAGCCAAAACCAAACCAATTGACCAACTTATGTCCACTTGACCCTGGCCTAAAAGACTCATTTGAGCTAACTTCCAATCCAACCTAAATTGGATTGAACCAAGTTCACCAAAACCTATAACCGTGATTGTTGATCACCCTAGATGATCAATTACAATAAATTGGGTCAAAATAAGTCAATTTGATCTTTTGACCAAATCAACCTTTAGCCCAAATGAAACCTAAACTAGTCAAAACCCATCATATACCAAATTGATTGAAACCATTGATCCAAACACACTCATAATCAATGATTGAACATGACCAAACTCTCAATTGAGCCAAACCAAATCCAATTGACAATTTAACCCAAGTTGACCCAAATTGGCCTAAAAAGCCAAAATGGGTCAAATCTCAATCTAACCCAAATTGATTCAACCAATGGCTCAAATTCATTTCAAATTGATTATTGAACTTGACCAAAACTATAATTGAGCCTAATTTGACCAATTGGTCAACTTGACCCAACCTAACCCAAATTGACCTAAAGGGTCAAATTAGCCAAAATTCAAATTAAATCCAAATTGATTCAAACCAAATGTTACATTCATCTTCAATTAGCCAATTGAACATGAATCAACCCATAACCCATAACCCAAGCCAATTTGACTAATTTTGGTCAAATTGGTCAACTTGACCCATTTGACCCATTTGATTTCAAATGAGCCAAAATCAATCCTAAGCCAAATTAAACCAAATTGATCATACCAAAACACTTCAAATCATCATTTGAACCTAGTCTAAGCCTTGGTTTGACCCAATTTATTTAATTGGTCAAACTAACCAACATGACCCGAATTGAGCCAAATCCCTTGAAACCAAACTATGACCCATTGGGGGCTAATCAAACCCGACCCAAACCCATTTGGGATCAGCCCAAAATCAATCCAATCCAATCAAATCCCTCATGGATCCTCCCCCATATAGATTCCTCCCAATCTCATTTAATTCTCTCCATCACATGCATTCAACTCCTCTTATCCATGACATTCAATGGAGCTGATCCTATGCGAAAAGAGAACTTTGGAGCTAAATCCAAAGTCTTCAATCAAGTCATCATCCATCACAAACACCTCACCATCACATTTATTCAAATTTTCGGCCATCCCCTTCAAAGCAAGAAGAGAAGCCTCATTCCAAAAGATCCTGAGTTCATTCAGCTCCCAAAAGCTTCCCCAAGCAAAGAGTATCCCTTCCCCACATTCTTTGAGTGATTTTGAGCTAAAAGAACATAAAATTAAAGCTTTTCCGGCGAGGAGGCGGCAACCATTAGTGAGGATGATGTTCTAAAGGGAGGCAAAGGTTCAAACTCATTCCAAAGCTTCCTCTCACATCTAAAAGTTCACTTGGATCTTCACTGCCGCCGAAAACCATCCCCGACGAGGTAATTCCATCAAACTTTAGTCGGTCGTAGGATCTTTCTTTGCTGAAATGTGTGCGATTTTAGGATATTTCCTTAGATCACTATTTTTTTTCATCTTACATCATCCCCATACATTTTGGGACATTTTTCGGCAAAAATCGAAAAATCGAGCCCAAATAGCCCAAATCGGGCATTTTTTTGCCTTTATTTCATTGTTTTCATGCTCGGTTGCGAATTAGAAGAAGAGCAGCTCACCGTGGATTGACCCTAGATTTTGTGCTAGAATCACGTGATTCAGCCCCTTGGATCGTCTGGTGTGATCGACCGCTGATCGATCGACGGTAGCATCCGCATCTGCGCTTACTCACGTAGCATTACCCTATCCTGCGTTGCACCGTGCTCCACGGGCACGCGCTTACGCCATTACCCGCGCCAATCGCATATATTGTCGCCGCGTCGCGGGCGTGATCGACTATAAAGAAAATTGGATTTTTCTGATTTTAAAAATTATTTAAAATGCTTGGAACTTCAAAAAATCATAAAAAAATAAAACTTATAAAAAATTGCAAACAATGGCTCATTGGAATCGTATTTTCGAGAGAAATCCAACAAACCAAAAATCATCAAATTTAACTGAATAGTTTGAGCTAAATTTGATTTTTAGTAAAAATTAAATTTTATTAATTACTCTAATAATACAAATCGGATAGAGGTGAAATTTTCAAGGATTAAATTAGGCTTAAAATCTACTTTCCATAAAAATTTCAAGACAAAATGATGGCTAGATTGAAAGATATTAAATTTAGAAGTTTAAATGGCCTATTTTAATTAAATAAATCAATATACCTTATAAAATTAGGTTAAATCATATGAAACTTTGAAAATTCATAACTAATCCTAGAAAAATTTAAAAAATATAAATGATGGCTCATTTTAAAGATATTTTAGAGGAGAATCCAAGAAAATTATTATTAATTAATTTTGAACAATAATTTTTGCTTAATTAAGGTTTAATTAAAACTTGATTAGTTTAATTACTCTCTAATTAATTATCCAATTAATCTCAAAATTTTTGAATATGTTTAGGGGAATAACCTCTGCCTCCCCTATTTTTTTTGAAATTTATTGGATAGTTAATTAAGAAAATTGATTGATTAAGCCTTAATTATTCTCTTATCTTAATTAATGATGATTAAACAAATGAACAGTAACTAAATCTACTAATTAAGCTTATTGCCCTCTATTAATAGCGAAGACTCTTAGGAAAATAGTTTGGGTTCGTTTTTTATGACCATTTCATTAAGCCTCCTCATTTAATTTCAATTAATTGAGGATTAAGTAATTAATTAACCTTTTGATTAACTAACTTAATTAGGATGTGAGCTATTTGAGCTTAATTGGTGAAAGGAATTAGTGATTGGGATTGAGACCTCTCTTGATCTCTCTCTAAGTTAATTTCACCATCTTAATTAAAGATATTCAAAGGTTTTAATTAATCAATTAATGACTTAATTAAAATTAAATTATTTTTAAAATCCAAATCACATTTAAATAACCTAATCAATTTTGGGTAGTCCTTTAGAAGTTTAATAGTTTAAAGGAATTTAATGAAATTATGGTTAGCTTACATATATAAGAAAATTATAAGAGTAATTAATTAAATCCCTTAAGCCTAATTAATTATTAATCAGTGAATTGCATTAGATCACTTTCATTTCTTATGAGCATTGCTAATTTACTTTTCATGTGGTTGCATCTCATATTAGCTCATCATTATTTAATTAATTACCTTAAAGTGACATAGGTAAGGGTTAATTAATTGGTTTAATCCATACTTAACTTAATCAATCCATAAAATCAATCTAACTATTTTCATTAAATCAAATTAACTCACACATGGAATGGTATTAGGACTAACAAACCTCTTTTACATCTCCTAAATCAAATCAAAATCAAAACTAAAAATGTCATTAAAGAATTTTGGTTCATTTTAAATAATCTTATTTAGTATGATTGTTCGTAGGAATTAATTGGAATGAATGAGATCATGTACTTATGTTCCTTTATTTCTTTCCAATCATGTTAAATGTTGCTTGTCATGTATAATCATGCATTTATTCCATTTAAAATTAACTAAATGTTTCTTTTATGTAAAATTGCATGTGTTGATTTAAATTAAAAAACACGTGTGGCTATTATTACTATTAAATCAAAAGTTATTTTCAAAAGCCCATAAATCAATTATAATAGATGGAGTGATGTTAATTACAAATATCTATAAGTTTGCATGTATTGATAATATAAGATATGTAATATGAAGCTCTCTTTCTTTATGTTGTATGGATTTGCATGAGATTTACAAATGTATAGTTCAATTGAAAATAACACAATATTTGTCTAAATCTACTCCAATGCATCTCCATGCTAAGATAAGAAGAATTTCATATCACATATATAAATCATATAATCAAATTGAATATGACTTCTTGCATGACTTTTCATTCTTGTGGTTCTTTTGTACATTCATGTATATAAGAAAAAAGTGGTATATTAGTTTGGATTCTAGAGAGCTTTAAGTACTAAATAGGTCTTGTACTCCCTTGTAACAATGACATCGTATTCACTTAAAACTCTTATACATATGTATGTATGATATGACCAATGAATAAGAATCATAAATCAAATAAATCAAATATAACTTTTGCATGGGCTTTCCTATTCTTATAGTTGCTTATACATCTATATGTATATAAGAAAAGTGGTATATTAGTCTGGACATCCCGGGGCTGTGAGGCTTTAAGTAACCCTAAGTAGGTCTTGTACCTTACGCCCTTGGTGTAGAACAATGACGTTATACTCACTTAAAATTCTTATACATGTGAATGTGTACTTAGCTAATGGATAAAAAATCCTTTTTTTATTAAAAAGACATGCATTCATAATTCAATCAAATGAGATATTTAAATTCTAAACACACTTCTTTGCATTCATCATTTAAGTGTGCTAAGACATACATTATATGTATAGGTATGCTTAGGATTTAATCATATGCATGATATACATGATGAAAAAAAATGAATAAACATGTGTTATGTGATAGTAATCCATTCTAATTAATCTTAAGATGTTTTTCTTATTAAATAAGGTCATTTAGAGTGAACCTAAACTTAGGGTTAATTGAAACATGTAATAAGTCATTCACCAAAGAGAATCGAGCTAATTAATTTGTCTTAAAAGTGACTTAAGGTAGGATGAAAGGGGGGTATCCACTCTTTTTTCTCTTTATAACACTTAGTTGTTAACTATAAGTCAAATGAAACAAAAGAAAATATTAATTAAAACTTGCAAATTAACTAAACAACTTAAAGTGAAACCACCTTTAAATTGAATCTTTCTACACTTATAAAATTCTAACTCTAAAGCTTAGTTAGGACATACCACACAAGCCTTAATGCACACACATTATAATTAAGTAACAACTTCTAGCTTTATGTTAGAGCGGTGCATGATTTGATGTATGTTTTGTTTTATGATATATTATTTTAGATTGGATGTTAGGGTGTATGTGAATTCTGATGTTAATGATATTAACCTTAATCATATTTTCTAGGGGTTGTGTTTAAGGAGCCTTGTAATAAAAAATATAAATGCTTTTGCAAAGTCGCTTAACCCCTAAGCATAACCTTAGACAGGGACTTGTTACCCATGTGTGGGAGTTAAGTCCAAATTATTCATATAACTGCTTGGGTTGTATAATGTGTTTAACTAACCTTTATTTTGCTGGTGTTGTTAGATTTATTTTTTCATTTAAATGTAATTTTATAATTAGGAATTAGAATTAGTATTATGGGGGATTAGGATGAATGGTGGTTAGAAGGCTTTGTCCTGGGAGGCCCCGTGATGCCTTTGAAACAAACACATTCAAATCATGTCAAATGAAGAAAGAATGATGAATAATGAAGAATGAAGACCCCCCATAGCATTTATCATTTGTAATTGTGATTATTATTTTATAATCTGAGTTGTATAAAGGTAGAACTCGCTACCCATATTTCTTTTCGGGTTGTACAGCGGTACCCGACCGCACCGACGTCTTATTATTTTGCGATAACTTTATAAAATTATTTGATGTTTTGTTTAGCTTATGCATTAAAAAAGCATGTCTTTTCATAGTTTATTTATTATTGATGATTGTTGTGTGGCTTGGATGCGATTAAGCTTATAAGATAAAAATTAATTTTTTTTATCCAAATTAATAACTCATAACTAAATTTTCTAAAAAACTCATAACCTCACATAAAATCATAGGCATTAAATCAAGATAATAAAATACTTAGCAACCCCTTAGCTGAATGGTTGAATGTTTCACAACATGCATATCATATTATTTCGCTCTTGAAAATAGGGGATTTCCATCCTTGCCAGATAAAGAAAAGACTTGACCTTTGAGAGCTTATGATGGAAAACACCTCTTTCTCCTTTTGATTTGGCCATAATCAACTTCATCATACATGTAGGCATACAAAATCCACAAAGCCTTTGTCAAAATAAAGAGTCAAAAATCAAATAAAATTTGATAAAATTTGCATTACTTTAGAATATTATTCATACCACTCATGCTCTAGTCTCTTAGGAAGTGGGTTTAAGGATTTTAACTTCTTTTCTAAATAAATAATAGCCTAACCATCTTGCAAAGCATAAGACTTGACCGCATGGTTTTAAAATTAATTTGGTTGTCCCTCCATCTGCTATTATAAGTCCAGGATGATTTACCCTCTCTTGTGGAGGTAAATATATCCACTTTCACCTTAGATATAGGTCGTGTTTTGACCCTCGCTAAAGCTCCCTGATCGAGGTTGCTATTTTTCTTTGGGGCTGAAAGCTAAATCCTCACTTAGGCATTTCCTTATGTTGTTGGATTATAAGTATAATCAGCTTTAAAATTTTAGCTCAAACAAATAAATCTCTTCAATTTCAAATATATAAAGCCCAACCATAGGATATATTAGAATTCTCACTCCTACTCATCTTCCATTGGCCTCGATAATAAGTATTTCCTTTCGATCTATCTCATTTGATTTTCTAAATGCAATCAATTTGTTGATAGTCCTATCTTTGAATTCTTTGGAGACAACAATTGACTACTTTAATCGAGAGTGTTCCTAAGGAACTCGCATTTCTTAGGATGTAATTAACTATGAGGGCTTTCCTCCATAGGGAACTTAACGAACCCTATAAATCATGCTTTACTTTTTCATGTAAAGTAGGAAAAAAATCTCTGGTACATTCGAAGACCCATCATGCCTTAGAGTGCTTGTGATTGATTAGGTCCATTAGGTGATGATTCCTATCTTTCAAAATAGTATCATTCTTGAATGTATCACTTCAATAAGTACTAAGATTTTGTGTCCCACATCCAAAAAATAAACACCACAATTGTAAATTTGCTTTAGATTCTTCTGGCCATCCTTTATTCATCAGATACATCACAATTTAATGAAAGAAGATTTACATATATACCACACAAATCTTATGTATTTACATATCTAACACCTAAAATTAGACATTTACTTATCTAACACTTTCCTATGCTTTAAAAGGTGTATTTCACTTTTAAAAGGTGAGTGATGGTGATACTTTTGATGTGATATTGAAGATTGGGGTGTTATATATATGTAAAAATTGAAGTTTAGGTGTTAAATAGGTAAATATATAAGAATTGTGTGATATGTATGTAAATCCCCCTTTAAATATTTAGTAAATTATTATGTTCATACTCATTAATGGGCCATTTTTGTCTCATTCATATATACTTACAAGCAAATTATTGAGTAATGTTCTTGCTCATAGATGAGTTATCAAATCCCATATAAGTTTACTATTAAGTATTGTTTGAATTCAATTTTCATTTGGAAATCAGTCCTCTAGTCTCTTGTAAGTTTAGTGTGAATCCTAGATTTGCCTTTGTCAGCGAGTTCATTCAGTGAAATTTGATTTATGCTTGTTGATGAACTTTCAGCTTTATAAGTCCAATGTGTCCAATGTTTATTCCTGCTCGTAGGTAGGTCATTATATCCCCTTCAAGCTTCTTTATTGAACCAAAATACATTTTAGTTCTTCCAGCTCAAGATATAACATTTTCTCGACATTCATTGAAAGATAATGTTCATACTCGTAGGTAGGTGTTGAATTCCTTATGAGTTCCATGAAAGTTTTTTTTGAGCTTTGATCTTATTGGAAGACAAACTTTCTAGCTCATTGTAGATATTGATTACGCTTATAAACAACTACCAAGTTCATCATGAGTTTTGTGAAAGTTTTGCATGAAGTTAGGTGATAAGTTTTCAAGTCCATTTCAAGTTTCATTTATGCTCGTCGATAAGCTGTTGAGTCTGCTGAAAGCTCATTCTTATTGAAAAACTATAGAATTTTTTTGCATGTAAATTTAACTTTGAATTATTATTTTTTCATTTAAGTTCAAAACATTTATTCATTTTTTGATCTCTTTTAAACTGATCTTTTAGCTTAGCTTTCACTTTCTGTCAATTTTCTACTTAGCATGGAGCTCGTACTTTATCTTATCTCTTGAATGAGGGCGCATAATACAAGTTTACAGCATCGAAAGACGTATGATGCTTAAATAATTTTAATATTTCTCACAATTTTAAATTTGCATGTGTATTGAGATGAGATAGCAAGACAACAAATTATATATCTCACCATCATTTTATCACCATTACATCCATTTCTTTTGTCTCTTGAATCTATCAAACAACAAAATGACAACTATAGATTCCTAACATATCAAGACTTTATCTCACTGTTTTCATATCAAATACTAAAATGAGAATTCCTAAGCAACATGATTGAATGAACATGAAAATCAAACTCGTAATTTCCTTCTATTTTCTCAAACCAGATAAATGCGATGGTCATTTGATAGTAGGAAATAGGTAGGTCTTTAGTTTTACTACAGCAACATGATATTAATCCTACAGAACATTTATTCCTACCATATCTTACCTTGGATCCTGGATCTGAAAAATAATCTAATCATTGGGCCAACCTATATATGGGCTTTACCTTTATACAGCAAGCAAATAAGGGAAGACGATAGGGAAAGAAAAATGAGGCAAAGTAAGAGTTGCAGGTGTGAAGAAGGCTGGACTTAGGTTGCTGTGTGAATAGGAGGCTGAGAAGGATGAGATGGGATGCTCTTGGGCTTGCTGCGAGGGAGCCAACAGGGAACCGAGGAAGATGGGAGGGACGGAATGGTAGAGAGTTTCAGTTGTGCACAGCAAGAGGAGCCGGCTGAATCGCAGTGGACAGGAGTTTCGATATATGCTGCTGTAGAAGCGGTGGGAGGGAATAGAAGAGATTGAGCAGCTGTAGCAGAGACGGACGGATCGGGAGGGGCGAAGTGGCCTGTTCCGCTCTGTAACAGAGACCGACAGGTTCGGTTGCCGTGGAGTCGCGAGAGAGGGAGAGGAATCGGGAGCTTCCTACCGAATGAGAGAGGAGAGGTCGAGGCGTTCGGCTCTGCGTACGAGACGGACGGATCGGGAGGCTGGGAGCAGGGGTGTAAATCAGCAGAGCTTGAGATAACAGAATTCTTCATGTTCAACTCATTTATATATCTAATTTTAAATATCAGTTCATGTCGACTCATTTAATTAAATGAGTTAACGAGTCGAACACGAGCTATTTGTGAACAACAAGCTTTTTTGATAGAGGGATGATTCGAACCTGGGCCAATCTTTTGTATAACAAAAGTTTTAACCACTAAGTCATACTTGTATTTATGATATGTAAATATGTTCGTATGTATATATAATAATAATAATAATAAAATAAAAATAAATAAAAATAATAGTAATAAAATAATAATAATAATAATAATAGTAATAGTAATAAATAAAATAATAGTAATATAATAATAATAATAGTAATAAACAATAATAATAATATAATATAATATAATATAATTTTTTCATTAAATCGGCGATCGACAGATGGTTATTATTCGATGTTTATATATCGAGCTTGAAAAATCATTATTGTTTCGTTTAGTTAGCCAGTAATATGAAAATACATGGCCGAATATGAATTTTTTGCATTGAATCTAGTGGGAGGGGAAATGGAAGAGCGAGAAAGTCGTTCATTGGAGCGGGGAGGAGAATGGGAGTCCCAGAAAAAATGAGGTGCTTTCGGTTTTAGGGAGGATTACCTCGATGGTAGATGGGTTTTGACTCACTTAATGGACACATACGTGGCTTCCACTTGGTTGCTATAGGCGACTAATTTTTTACTAATTATAGATGAGCGCGGCTAACGAGTTACAAGGAGCTGATTAGGCATAACTAGAGAATGATTAGATATATTCTATTTTAAAATTTATGTTAGTTTTGATAAAATTTCAAGGGCAATAATTTTAGTCAAATTGGATATCAATTTGAGTTAATTTTGACGTTCGAATCTGATAATGAGTATTTACGTCAGGTCGTTTGGTTGGTCGGGAGATGAATAGATAAGGTCACTTTTAATTCATGTTGCGTCTTTGAAATTTTATTAGGTAGATCAGGATCTTGTCGTAGCCCAAATTATGCCGAGGGATATGAGCTTGAGGGGTTATCATTGGAAAACCCGTTAAGGGAAAAAACCAGGCGCACCCGATCTGTAGAACTTTCCTTGTATTAAAGATCACAGTCGCTTGCTTAGTTAGTTAGGAGAAAGGTGTTCTGATGAAACAATATTCAGAGTGTAGAAAAATATAATGTCGGTCAACTCTGCCGGGAGAAGTTTCGCGGCGAGGCGATCTTGAGCAACCTCTTGATCTTGAGAAAGGGCGGCCTTGGTCTTTTCTAGTCCTCAGGCGTCTGGGGCGAACTCACGATCTTGAACTCTTGGTGGTGGCGGTGGTGATAGATCGGCGTGAGGTCGGTAGTGGTTCTCGAGCTCTCGGTCTTCAATTCCCCTTTAAGGTGAGAATGAAGCTCATTTAGATTTTTGGAGTGGCGGATGTAAATTCGTGGAAAACTCAACCACTCCCATAACCATCCGTGACGGCGAGTGATCCCTCGATCGAGCGTGTATTTTGATGATCTGCCTTAATGATGTCTTGGGTGATCTGATTCGTTGGATTTCTTGACGCCTCGTCATATTTCGGTTTGGTGACCATTTGGCGGATCGGGATCCATTTCATCTCGATCGATCGAGTCGATTGAGTTGGATCTTATGGATATTCTTCTCGAGGCGTCGTTTATTTGTAAAACTGTCGGTGATTAGATCAAGCATTTCTAAAATGCCTTGAGATTCGTCTTGATCGATTAATTTTCGAGGGCGTATCGGTTCTATTTTTGGGTGACATTATCTCGGTCATCAAAATATATATCAAATACTGAAAATAAATTCTCAATGAAATTTGAGAGTCCATCAAGCGCATTTTGAGCAGATCTTCATGCGACCTGATATTATAGCGTGGAAAGGCGATCGGATAATATGTGTAAGTATCTTGGCGCGAATTTAATTCTGGATCGAGGAGCGAACGGGAGCTCATGAGTGCGTGAAGCGCCATGGAAGGCGCGGTGGCCTATGCAACCTTGCCACATGGCGCAACCACCGGCAGGAGATCGGCAGAATTGATAGACAGCGAATGGCATTTGAATCGTGGTGTGAGTCAGTATCAAAGCCGTAATGGCTCGTAAGCAATGGGCGAATATGACCAGTTCACGACGTGGCAGTCTGACCCATGAATGGCATGTGGTCAATTCGACGCGGCCAGCGATCAGCGGATTTACCCATGGCGGCGGTTGGCCATGCGAGTTAAGCGCCCGTGCCAGCCAGCGCGACAGGTGGGCAAACGGTAGCCACTGAAGTATATGGCTGACATGGGCTGGCTTATGAAGCATGAGCTTCATGAGGCCATGCGAAAGAGTCTGTGCAGCGAATTGAGCGGCGCAGTTTGATTTTGCGGTTTTTTTATTTGCCAGAAGGGGTCTATAAAACCCCAGGCTAGAGGAAAGCACATTTTCTCATCTCCTCTTCCTCTTAGAGTGCATAGCCTGGTAAGTTTGGGCACTCTTTTTGGATCTCCTCTTCTCTCTTAGTGCATAGCCCTCCCACGGTGGGAGTTTGGGCACTCTTTTTGGATCAACCTCACCTCTTCATCTCCACACCAAGCGAGTCATAGCCCTCCCCAGTGGGAGTTTGGGCACTCTCCGAATAATTTTCATCTCGAAGAAGAGGCGTAGCGGCAGAGTCCGGTCCTTTGGAGGCGATGAAGGAGGCGATCGAGACGGGGTTAGCGATGGCCGACGATGGTGGCCGATATAGTGCGGCGAATCGATGATGGGGCGTCGGTAGTGGCGAGATAATGGCGATGATGGTGGTAGCCGTGAAAGATGCCGGCGAGGTCAGCGTAGAGCAGATTGTCAATGACAATTGTGCGGGGTGTTCTTACCAGCAATGAAAGAAGCCGCAGTGGCAAAAGTCGGCGAAATTATCAGCGATAGTCAGCAGTAGTACCGGCAGCAGTATTCAGGTGGCCAGCGTCGATAATGGCAGCGGATACCAGCGATAATGTGATAACCGGCGAAGATTGATTGGGAAGTCGTGATGCGGCGTGATAGCCGGCAGCAGTAGTCAGCAGCAGTGGTTGGCCGAGGATCTTTGACTATCGAGGTTTTATCGAGTGTGTCTCGATGGCGTGCTGTATGGAAGAGTCGAATTGGCGAGATCTTGACGTCCGGTTGTTTGTCGAGTGTTTGCTCGATGGCGTTGAAAGTTAGCGTCTATGAGGATTGCCAACTTATCAAGGTTGTTTATCGAAACGTTACTGACGATGGCGGCCGGCGGCGGTGGCTTCTATTGTGGTCGGTAGTGACAATGGCGGCATAGTCGGCAATTGGCGATGATAGCCGTGAAGGTTTTGAATATCCGAGGTTGTTTGATGGCGGCGTGATACCGGCGGCGTGGTTAAAGGATCTTTGACTATCAGTTGTCGAGTGTGCTCGATGGCGTTAATGTGGAAGAGGTTGAATTGAATCGGCGAGATTTTGACCTATCGAGGTTGTTTGTCGGGCGTGACTTCGATGGCGTTAACTGTATGGAAGAGTGAGTTGAATCGCTAAGGATTTTGACTATCGAGGTTGTTTGTCGAGGCGTTTCGATGGCGTTAACTGTATGGAAGAGGTTGTTGATCTCCAGGATTTTGGTTGTTTATCGGGCGTTTACTCGATGATGTTAACGTTATGGAGAAAGTTGTGCGTCTATGAGGATTGCCAACTTATCAAGGTTGTTTATCGAGCGTTACTGACGACAAACTGCGAATATATTTATAGAGGTTCTGAACCCTCTATCAGGTTGTGTATCGAGGCGTTTACCGATGATGTTAACAGTTATGGAAAGTTGTGATCATAGAGATTGCCAACTTATCAAGGTTGTTTATCGAGGCGTTACTCGGCGATGTTAACGTATGGAAGAGATCGAAGATCCGGCGAGATTTTGACTATCGAGGTTGTGTAGCGTGTTACCGATGATGTTAACTGTTATGGAGAAAGTTGTGCGTCATAGATTGCCAACTTATCAGGTTGTTTATCGGCGTTACTCGGCGATGTTAACGTATGGAAAGAGTGGTGGGAAGTCCATAAGGACCTTTTGACTATCAGTTGTGATTGTAGCGAATAGGCATCCATGAAGCTCAATCGATGTCGTCGCATCAACTAGTTGGTCGATCGGCGAAGCTATCTTTGGGCATGCGATCAAGGTCGTGTAGTCGATGCACATTCTCCGAGGCGTTGGCCTTTTATGACTAACTACGTTAGCCAACCGGTGGGGTAGTAGACTTCTCGAATGAACTTGACTTCCAGTTTGGTGATTTCTTGTTACATGACTGTCGTTTAGCGAAGGTTCTTTTTTTTTTTGTATCGGCTTGTAGGTTGAGTCAACTTTGAGGAGTGCGTAATGACTTAGTCAATGCGAGAATATCGGATGCTCGGGCAAAGATATCTTGATTTTTTCGCGAGAAAATCTCGTATTCGATTCGATCGGTGAGCGACACGATCCCACCTTCACCTTTGGCGATGGATCAACCGAGATAGGAAGACAAATTACATCTTCAATGGAGAAGCCCTTTCGAGGCATCCTCATCGTGGTCGAAGTTCTCGATGTTGAGGTTCTTGGCGTAAATGGCGCTTGCTTGATATATGCGCTTGTGCTGTCGTTGATTCCCACTTACCTGCGATGCTGGTGTCGGAATTTCATCTTGAGGTGAGGCCGCGGATATGATTGCGTAGAATATAGGCGGAGAGGTCTCCCAAATATTGCATTGTACCGGACTCGGACTTGACTACAATAAATTGTATCAAGTGGGTTGCGTGTCGATTCTCCAAGAGTTACGGGAAGGCGATTGTCCCTTCCACTAATCTGGTCGATTATCAAATCCATACGATTGGGTGTGGTTGAAGCTTCTCTCTTTATACCCATCTTGGGAAAGTGGAGTAAAAGAACATCAATAGAACTCCCATTGTCGATCAATATCCTTTTAATATTGAAGCATGGATCACCAGACTGCGATGACAAGGGGATCTTGATGTGGGATCACGAAGCCTCAGATCTAAATCATCAAAGGTGATAGAATGGTCAACCCGAGACTTCTTGACTCGGCTCTTGAAGGCGGATGAATATTTGGCTAGATAACACGGCCCTCACGTGTTTCTATCTCTCCAGGCAGCTTGGCGGTTCCTCTGGTTGCCCCACATTTCTTGAATGGCCGGGTTGGTTTTGTATAAAGCGGCTAGAATACCCACGGCGTATAGTCTTTCAATCTCCTCCCTTGGTGGCACTCATTTACGGTGAAAGTGGCGAATTTCTCTTGATTTCCAATTCCGGGCTTTAAAGGTCGCCACTTGGCGCTATCCTCTTCTGAATAGCGATAGGATGTTCGCATGGCGTGTTGAGAGCCGTATATTTCTCTCGATTAAGTCATCGAATTCTGAGGAGGTTTTGGGGGAGGTTGCCTCTCTTCTTTTTTAGAGATGTTTGAACATCACCTTTGGGAACCTTCTTAACTGCTTGGTGGTTCAAGCATTGTAGATGAGCGATAACCGTCGGCGGAGATTTGTGCCTCTATTGGTGGACAGTCGACATAGGAATGGGTTCTCCGCATTAATGATGAATAGAAGTATCTGGCGGAGTCCTCAGAAGCCGCCCTCAAAGTTACGGATCTACTCACGGTATCTTTGGGAGGAGAACCTCTGGAAGTATTCTTTGAGGACTCTCCATGGTTACGGCGGATTAGGAGAGATGTGATGAATCCACGATGATTCTCTTGTTCGCGAGCATTCTACAAAATCGGCGAGCTCTCCAAATGATGGACGGACCCTTAGCGGCGAATAGAAGAATGCAGCGTCCTTTGAGAGTCATTTGGGAATACGACCTGAAAGGAGTCATTTACCTGAATGATGATCGTTGAAAGTGATCGATATGCTCGTCTGGATCGGTTGTGCCATCGTAAGGGTCCATCTTTGGGAAGCTTGAATCTCGTCGAAGTCGGGTATTGCGAGATGATCTCGTGGCGGGCGAGTTTTGGAAGAAGCGGCGGAGAATGGATCATTGATTGTTCTTGGGAACTCTTCTGCCGATCGTCGTAGTTCATCAGCGTATAAGGATGGCGTGGAGTTTCACCGTCTGAGTGAGCCATTCGTGTGGGGTGAGTAGAGCTGGCGGTATCGAAGTTGACATCGATGTGGTGCCAAGGGTTCTCTACTTGTTGATCCGGCATTCGGGTAATCATTCTCGGGAAGAAAATCTGGATTATCTTTGAGGCGTCGCGGAACTGTGGCTCTTCAGGCGTGTTGGAGCGTTTCTTGGGTCCTCTCGCGAGTCGAAGAATTTCGTTAGAATCCTCCATCCTTTGAGCGATCTTCCAAAGAGGGCACGCGGACCCTCGGACAGTCATTATGTAGAAGTGTTGGAGACTTGGCGTCCTTGATCACGAGAATGAGGAGGCGTTGGAGGCAAACCGTTTACCAACCATATTGGAGATATAGCAATGGAGGCAGATTCCCAGGCGGCAAGCTGATTGCGTCTTGAGAATTTTATTCCGGTAGATCACGAGATGTAGCAAAATTATCCAACACACCTGGGGGATATGAACAGGGGTTATCGTGGAAAACCGTTAAGGGAAAAACCACGGCCTTGCCAGTAGAACTTTCACTATGTGTTCAAAGATCTGGTCCTTGCTTCTCGTTAGTTGAAGGTGTTCTGAGGGACAATATTAGAGTGTAGAAAAAAATATGTCAACTCCAACCCAAGGGAGAAGTTTCCCAAAAGCGAGAGCGATCTTAGGAGCAACCTCTTGATCTTGAGGAGAAAAGGCGGCGGTCTTTTCTAGTCCCTGGCGATCTCCCAGGCGAACTCACGATCTTGACCTTCTTGGTGGTAGCGGTGGTGATAGATGCGTCGGCGTCGAGTGGTAGTTCTCAGTCTTCCATCGATTCCCTCCTTTAAGGTGAGAATGAAGCTCTAGATTTTTTTTGGGAGTGGCAGGCCTTGTAAATTCGTGGAAAACTCCAACCACTCCCATAGCCACTCCGATCGGACGGCGCAGTGTGATCCCCTCGATCAAACGGTGTATTTTGATGATCTGGGTGCCTTAATGATGTCGAATTGGGTGATCTCGGATTCGTTGGATTCGTCTTGACTTCGATCGTATAAATATGTCTTTTGGTGACCATTTGGCGGATCGGATCCATTTTCATGCTCGATAGCTTGATCGAGTCGATTCGAGTTGGATCGGTATGCTTGATGTTGCTATGTTAGTCTCGCCGAGGCGGTCGGTTATTGTAAAAGCTTGAAATCGGTGATTAGATCGAAGCATTTCGAAAATGCCTTGAGATTCGTCTTGATAATGGAGGCGTATCAATTCAAATTTGAGCATTGTCGCTTATGACCGCTCGATACTCGAACGGTCTCGTCCGAATTGAGCGCGGATAGTCTCATTTGATAGATTTCGATATTTCGAAGCTAACAGATCAATTTTACAAACATAGGTCATTTGGACACTGTCGCAACCTTCGTCTCCCATATATTCGTAGACGTATCGACGACTCTCCTTCTTGATTGGTCGATAGTCGGGTTATACAAGATATATATTATGATCAATTTCTATATTCTGAGCGCCATAACGCAGTCTATTCATCGATCATTGGTCATTTTGGCTAGTTTTAATGACATCCAGTATGTTTCAGTCTCGATTTGCGCATTATTGCATCCGAAGTCCATCGAATTTGTCTTATAAGCTCGACTCGACTGATGTAGTATGCATCGAGGTCAACAATCTCCTTCTCCATGATGATGTCTACTATGCTAAAGCAACTAGCAAGGATGCCATAGGAACAAGCTAAGAAAATCTGGTGGTCTAATCATTCGCTAGTGACTTTGCCTCACCTCCACTTGTGCCTATAAATACCATAAGTCCTCCAAAAGCAAAGGGGACATAAATATAGACCCATTACATCATTGGAGACACCCTAGAGAAGAAAGGCATGGTCTTTACCACCAACATTCCAACGGATACTGTGGTAAGGAAAGGTAAAAGAGAGAGTGAAAGTAAGAAAAAGATGATGGTGGGAGAAGGGAATCTTATTAAGCTTTGTTCTAATTCCTTTAACAAAGATTATGTATCTAAAAATTTTCTTTTATATGCAATGGACAAAGATTTAGTTGGGTTGAGCTTCATGTTACATTTTTATATTTTCTTGATGAAAAAAAATTAAGTGAGATCAATAAAGTGACTATTATTTATATATGCCTCTTGATATGAAAATCATTTATATATATATGTTTTTTTTTATGCTCAAAATATCATGTCAACTGACCTTTCATATGTTGCACCGACATTTTTTAAGCCCAAAAATCATAACTTTGTAATAAAAAGTTCTTTCAACCATAATAAGATAAAAATATTTTTTTTTGGTATATTTTATTTAAAGATATTCCAAAATATGTCAAGAAAATTTACTCTAAAAATACATAAATAAGTCCATCATGGCATCCATATTTTGTAATGGATGTAAATCCATTACACATACATTATTTATCTTCTTAATATATATATATATATATTGGAAAGAGAAAAAAAAGATTTATGAGAAGAAGAAAAATATAAAAATCATTATTTTTTCTCATTGTGTATATCTCTCTTGATTTTATTTGTAGTGTGAGTATCTATTGTGAGCTCCAAAAATTCACACCTAGCTTCTCAATAACAGAGATTTGATTTGTGTCGATCAAATTTTTAAAATTGCTCGAAAATTGAATCGAAGTTTGAATCAAATCGAGATCAAATCAAACATATTGAGCCGAGCTATGAGCCAATAGTTCGGATCAATCTTTTTTTCGAGCTAACATCGAGCCAACCAAAAATCGGATCGAACTAGCTCGAGATTGGATCAAAATTTTTTATTATTAAAAAAAATTATATATAATGCTAGTAAGTTTGTAATAACAAAATTATTTCTAAAATTAAATGTATTAAGTTATAACTTATAATTCTTAAAACATATGTAACATATTTATAAGTATAAATATTATCTCTTTGAAAATCTTATTTTCTTTTATTTAATACATTACATTCAATATTTTAATTTTTTTAATAATAATTTTTTATTAAATTCTAGCTAGCTTGATCAAGATAAGCCAACTCCATTCGATTTCAAGCTAAAAAAGATAAAAAAGTTAAAAATTCAAGTTGGCTCGAAATAATTAAAAAAATGAGTTGAGTTGACTCAAAATCGAATAATTCAAGCCACAAAATGATCTCAAGCTGCCCAAAAATCTTATAAGCCGATCTTGAGCCGACCTCTAATCAGCTCAAGATCGGCTTATTTGTAGCACTACAGATAAAACACAACCAAGATATTTCATCCTCAATTTGTGAGGATTTTAGACCTTGTTCTATGTTTCCCATAGGCGCAAGCACCTATAATTAAATATTTCTCTTAGTGATGAGAGAGAACTTTTGATTAAAGTTAATCGATAGGTCGCTAAATACTTAACACATAGTAGCATCAAATTAGATTTAAAATTTGTGAAATTCATTATCATTAACTTAAAGTAGATGTTGGAGAATGATGACAAACTTAATCATAGTCATGGTATGACATGACTAAGAATCACTTTTCATGAGTTCTTCATCTAAAGAGATCAGGTTGGATTATCTAAGGAGATTAGCTAACAATTATCTTTCTTTCTTTTATTGTTTAAGTTAAATAGAGAATTTTCCATTTTTCTCTCTATAGAGAGAGAGAGAGATTTAAGAGAATAGATTTAGGTTAGGTGGGAGAAAGAGGGATTTGTTAGAAAGGAGAAGAGATGGAAGAAGAAAAGATGAAAAGGAAGGAAGGAGAAAAGCGGAAAAGGTGAAAAGGGTATTTGTATGGTCAACATGAGTTATGGTAAGCAAGTGCAAGAGTGTCATTGGCAATATATTGTGGTCAAAAAAGTAGGGGAGCGAGAGTGTTGCATCAAAATTATATGTAGAATAAATTTTATGTCTTAATTTGTGAAAATCAATTACAGAGATAGTTGAAAAAGATTAAGAAACTTTTACATGAAAATTCAAAGAGGAAAAAATCAATTCGATAAAATCTTTTTCACTTTGAAATATAGAGTTTAAATCTTCGATAATGGGATTACAAGATTGTATGTAAAATCTTAATGAATATTCTACAATCGGCCGGTAGTTGAATAATTGTTGAAGCGATCGGAGATGATAATAGCCGGCGTCGGCATGGTGATGACGAAAGCTTCTCTCAACTTTCTCCAAATTACTTTTTCTCTTGACAAGAATGTCTTATTTATAATTCAGAAGAGTATTTTAGTTAAAATCTCAAAACATAAGCGATTATTGATTATTTGAGATAATTTTTTTTGGTGATTTGTATACAAATGACCTTGATCGATATCTTAGAATCATTATTTGTCTCTCATCGGCCTTCGATTATTTATAAACATCAAATTTGGAAATCATTTGTCATATCAGACTTTTATGCATAAAACTTTTGGATTTGATTCAGCTTTTGACTCGATTTTGATTCGCGTTATTGGAATCATTTCACTAAATTGTTTAATTTTATTGTATGTGCACTTTAACTTGAGATTCATGCTTGATTTATAAATTTTAAAGAGAAATATTTGCCCCTCTATTTTTTTATGATAAAACTTATTTCATTCAAAATTATATTAAAGTATTAAAAATAAAATTACTTTAGCTAAAAATTATTAGAATTTGTAATTATGTGTATCAAATTTATTTATTAATTAATTATTAATATTTATTTATTTTGTTATATATATATATATCGGTATTTGCCTGAAATTTCCTTTTTTATCGTGTAGAGAGAGAGAGAGAGGCGTGGAGTGTGTGTGTGTGAGAGAGAAAGAGAGAGAGAGAGAGAGGCGTGGAGTGTGTGTGTGTGAGAGAGAAAGAGAGAGAGAGAGAGAGAGGGAGAGAGAGAAGAAACGAAAATTTATTTATTTTAATTAAATAATTTTTATACATAGATATTATTTTATTATTATTTTTTAATAATTTGAAATGCCATTTTCTAGTTTAAATCTGAATAAGTAAAATTCTCACCACTCTTTTTGGCATCCAAGCTATATACCAACCATCGCAGTTCTCTCTCGAGATTTCAGACTGATTAGGCGTGCATTCTTCAGGTATCTTCCATTTCTCTTTGTTAGCCTCCGACTTGTATGCGGTGTTGACCTCCTGTAAGCTGTCTCCCGATCTGGGTTTGGCCACAGTTGGTGGTAATGTATGTCTTTTGTTCTTCCAACTTTCTAAATCACGGAATCCTCCACGACTTATGGCGTGTGCAAGACTCGGTTCTCCCCGATCACGAGATTTGGCGACATATCCCAAATTCAAGCTCCAGTGTGTTTTCAGGTTCCTTCAACTTTCTCTAAATCCTGGAGTTTTCCACTCACCTATATGATGGTGCATGACTCCCCTCGCAGGCTCTAGTTCTCCCTAGTCTCGGGATTTGAAATTGACCTGGTTAGGCTTCACATATCCCAAATTCAGGCTCAAGTGCGCATCCAAGTTCCTGCAACTTTCTCCAAATCCTAGAGTTCTCCACCGTATTACGTCTGACCCCCATGAGCTCTTTTCTCGATCTCGAGGTTTGAAACTAACATGTACCTTCTAAGGCCTTTGGCTTCTGAGATTTTTAATGTACATATACCTTTTGAGGCTTTTGCATTTTAAGATTTTTGATATACTTGTATCTTCTAAGGCTTTTGACTTCTGAGATTTTTGATATACTTGTACTTTCTAAGGCTTTTGCCTTCCGAGATTTTGAATGTATGTGTACCTTTTGAAGCTTTAGTCTTCTAAGATTTTTGAATATATCTCTAAGACTTTTCGAGATTTTAATACTGTACCTTACGAGACTTTTGATTTTTTTGATGTACTTGTACCTTTTAAGTCTTTTGTCTTGAGATTTTGATGTACCTGTATTTCCTATGTCTTTTGCTTTTTGAGATTTTTGATGATTAAAGATTTGTCAACCACTTGCTCTCTTGGAGTCTTTCTAGTGATGACCTTGTCCATTACTAGCTTACCATCGAGACTTCCTCAAGGGGTGTCTTCCAGGGGAGGAATCCATAAAGAATGTTTGACCTATCCGAGGTTGTTTGTAAGAGTGTTACTCGGTGACATTTAACCTATGTGAGATAAGTCAATAGTTTTAACTCTCATATGAGGTTGTTTTGTAAAAGTATTACTCGATGACATTAACTTGTGTGAAGAGGTCAAATCAAAACATCCGTTTGAGATTGTAGCCAAAGTTGCTCATTGATCATTGCCTTTTTCATGGGTATGATTAAAGAATCACAATTTGCAAAGCTATCTCTATTTCTTTTTTTTTCAATGTTGAAATTACACCCCATCATTGACTTGCTTCTCAAACTAATGATCAATTAAATATCTAGAATATTGATTTAGATGATCTTTTGAGAATGAGGGTTGCCCCCTAGCTTCTGATAAAAATTAAATGATCAACATTTGATGTTTCTACATTCTTCATATGTGTTATTCAGAAGTAGAATTTTCTCCATCATATAAATAATGCTACTCTTAACTTGAAGTTAGACTGTCAATCATTATAAAGATGTAAAGTGAATATTTTCCACAGACGTAAACTATGCGTGCAAGAAAATCAATTGTGGTAGAATAAAACTTCACGTCTTAGCTTATATGAAAATCCAACACACACCTAGATAGTTGAAAAAAGAATAATAAACTCCAGAATTTTTACATAAAAAAACTCCAGAAAGAATGGAAAAAATCACAGGGCCTAACCTAGTAAAAATACTCCACTATATATCCGCTTTAGAATACAGAATTTAAATCTTCCTGATAACGGGATTACAAGATTGTGTGTAAGAAATCATCATAATGGGAATTCAAGAATCAGGTTACAACAGCTATGCGGCGGTAGTTGGACTGCAACGGTTATTGGTGACAGTCGGAGACGATAATAGACGGAAATCAGAGGCAATGATGGTGGTGATGAACTTTGAACTTCAAACTTCTAGCTCTCCACCAAGTTCACTTATACCTCCTCCCTCATGACAAGAATGAGGTCCTATTTATAAGATTATGAGAGAGATATTTTAGTCATTATAGCCAAAATCTCAAAACACTCCATCGGACAGTTCATATTGATTCATTTGATCATAGATAATTTTTTGGTGATTTGATATTTAAATAACATTTGATCTGAGTGATCTTAGCTGAGTGATCTTAGGCTCATTGAATTCGTCTCATCGAGCCGCTCGATTCGACTATAAGCACGCCAAATTTGGTAGTCATTTGATCATCCAATCAGTGTTATGAAATTTTTATGTATTGCTTTTGGGCTCGATTTGACTCGATTATAGTGTTATTGGACTCATTTTATTGAGTCGTTTAATTTGATTATATACATGCTTTAACTTGAGATTCATGCTTGATTTATAAATTTTTAAGGGATATATAAAGGGGTAGAGATGAAGGGCTCAAGAGAGTTGGTGAATAAGGGAGTGAGGGCAATTAGGTAGATTTAATTTTTTTATTTCTTTTTTTTAACAAAATGAAGAGCTCCTTAGTCTTAAGACACTTCTAATGATTAGGTGAACACTTAACCTAAGCTTAGAGACTTAGAAGGGTTACTCATAGAGTAGGTTATGTCTTAGAGACTTAAGATAACTTGCCTACCTATACCATAAACCAAATCCATGCTTTATTTCTCAGATCAAACAACTTTAAATTCAAATTCAAAATCAAATTCCTAAAATTCACTATCAATCCCAAAATCAAATCAAATTTTCAAAATTCCTTCATAAAATTTATGATTCAATTCAATTCAATTGATCTTCTCCAAGATCAATTCAATCCTTCAATCATTTATCAAACTCAAGTCTAAACTTACAAATGATTGAAACCCAAAATCAAACTCATGCTTCAAAATCTTCTTTAAGTCATATGATCCACTTACATAGGCTTAGCCAAATCTCCACTCAATTCAATCCAAACTTGATTGATCTCTTCATGAATCAATAATTCCTTCATTTATATTCATAACTATAAATGAAATATAAACTCAAATGATCAAAACCAAATCAAACTAAATCAAATCAAGCCAAGACCCTTCCAAAGCAATATGGAGCTACCTTCATGAGCTTAGCAAAATCTTAACCCAAATCAACCCAAAACTAAATGATTTTCTCACAAATTAATTATATATTTAATTATATTTACAAATATAAAAGAAACCCACATCCCAATGATCAAAATCAATTCAAACCAATGTGAATTCCCCTCTAAGCCCTTTGACCCACCTCCATGAGCTTAGTCAAATTAGCCTTCAAATCACTCCAAACTCAAGTGATTTTCTCATAAGTCATTTATATTTTCATTTATATTCCCAAATATAAATGAAATATAAATTCAAATAGCCAAAATCAAATCCAGAATCAAATCAAAGCCTAATTTAAACCCTTTAAGCCAATTCCTTAAACTTGGCCAAAAATGACCTAAATCAAGCCAAAATCAATGGATTTTCTCTTGAATCATTCATTCATTCAATAATCTATCTAAATATAAATGAAATCTAGAATTATCTAGCCAAATTAAAATCAACCCAAGTCAAGCCCAACTTAGCCCTTTTGGCTTAAAAATTTCAAATAAATCAAAACCCATCATAGCCCAAATTGATTGTAGTTGGATTTATATTTCAATCATAAGATCATATAT
Organism: Cymbidium sinense; assembly: GCA_021442155.1. Classification (NCBI taxonomy): domain Eukaryota; kingdom Viridiplantae; phylum Streptophyta; class Magnoliopsida; order Asparagales; family Orchidaceae; genus Cymbidium; species Cymbidium sinense. Next base: position 33,035,674 of record CM038230.1, on the reverse strand, counting down.
ATATATATATATATATATATATATATATATATATCCAACTTAATCAAGCCAAAATGAAGCCAATTGACCCATTTCGGCCCACTTGACCCAAAGTGGCCTAAAGAACCCATATGAATCAAGTTCTAATTCAACCCAAATTGGATTGAATCAAGCTCATCCAAGTCTCATACCATGATCATCAATCACACCAGAATGATCAATTGCCTTGAATTGGGTCAAACTAAGTCAACTTGGCCATTTGACCAAGTCAAAACTTAGCCCATATGAAACCCAAATTAGCCAAAACTCACCATACACCAAATCAATTAAAACCATTGATTCAAATCAACTCATAATCAATGATTGAACATGAATTAACCCTCAATTGAGTCAAACCAAGTCCAATGGGTCATTTGACCTAAGTTGACCCAAATTAGCCTAAATAGCCAAAATAGGTCAAATCATGATCCAACCAAAATTGATTGCAACCAATGACTCAAGTTCATTCCAAATTGATTATTGGACTTGACTAAAGCCATAATTGAGGCCAATTCGACCAATTCGACCAATTGGTCAACCTAACCCAACATAGGCCAAATTGGCCAAAATTCAAATTAAATCCAAATTGATTCAAACCAAAACCTGCAATCATTTTCAATTAACTAATTGAACTTGAGCCAACACCTAACCTAACCAAATTTGGCCAATTTGGTCAAATTGGTCAACTTGACCCATTTAACCCATTTGATTCTAAATGAGTCAAAATCAAACATATACCAAATTGATTAAAATCACTTAAACCAAAACTCTTCAAATCATCATTTTAACCTAACTTAAGCCTTGGTTTGACCTAATTTGACCATTTGGTCAACCTAACCCAACATGACCCAATATGACCTATATGACTCAAATTGAGTCAAAACTCATGAAACCAACCCATTGGACTTTGCAACCTGACCTAACCCGACCCAAACTCATCATAGATTAGCCCAAAACCAGCCCAAACCTAATTGAGTCAAACCCGAAGCAAATCTCTCTTGGATATGCCTCTCCATGTGGGATTTTGCCACTTTCCTATCTCCTTTGGCAGCCATCAAACATCCAAATGGGGCATCACCTAAGTGACTTAGCCCACCTTAAGTGGGCTAGGCTTGCCATGGACCAAAGGGAGGTGAGTTACTCACCTTCCTTATAAGCCAAAGACCTAAGGGATAAGGGAGGAGCCATCGACATATCATTGCCTCTGATGCCTTCCTCCACTCATGGCGTGCCGCGTGGACTCGACCCCGCACTTGTGACGGTTGGCAGTAGGAAGCAATCACGTTCATCCATCACACACGATTGAGGGATATACTCTCTCAATTCTTATGAGAGATACACACATTCGTTTCATGAGAGCTCCCAAGCATTTTTGAAACTCCCTAGCACTCCTAAGAGCTTCCCCAAGCTTCTCTCGGTTTCTTCCTCCCGAGCGAAGCTGAAACATGGCAACCTCCTTTCGATCCTAACTTTGTCAATACCCCATCTCAATCAAATTCCTCCTACATGCACCTTCCACGCATGTCGTCGAAGCTACCCAAGCCATTTCCCGAGCTCACAATCAACCGGAGGATGAACTTTAATCAAAGCCTAGCATCCAAAGGGAAAATCTTGGTCTCCCGAGCCAACCACTTGAAATTAGCTTAATTGCCACTCAACAGGGCTTCGTCTCTGCTAGATGAAGCTACCTCAAGCGTACGAGCCACCGATCTTAGCTCCGGTGAGATAATTGCATCAAACCGAGCTTTAGGAAGAAAATGTGTTGGAGCTTTGTGAAGAAAATTTGCATGCGAGCTGATCCTACCAATGGCTCAAATTCCAAATTGATTATTGGACTTGACCAAAGCCATAATTGAGCCCGATTTGACCAATTAGTCAACCTAACCCAACTTAGCCTAAAGGGTCAAATTAGCCAAAATCCAAATTAAATTCAAATTGATTCAAACCTCTGGGCTCCAAAAATTCGCCACCGACCTCTCGACATATTGAATTGAAGAGAGTGATTTAAAGCATCGGTATAATTTTCAGAAGGTAGATGGAATAATAGATAAGACACTACCCAGAGATTTCATCATCAATTAGTGAGGACTTTAGATATGGTTCGAGATTTTCTATAGGCGCAAGCCTCTATAGTTAATTACCTCTTCAATAAGTGAGAGGGAACTTTCGATTAAGGCTAGTTGTTAGATCGCTTAATGCGTAGCATATAGTAGCAGCATATGGAGTTTTAGAATTTAAGATTATGAAATTCATCATTTCAGCTTAAACCAGATGGTTGGGGAATGATGGCGTGCGATCTAGATCTCATTCCATCATCCCGGGCCATGCTGTCGTCTACTTAGTTAGAGGAGGTAGTTACCCAACGGAGGGATCCCTATCGGAACACATGGGTTCATCGAAATCCTTGGGCACGGTGGTGTTTGTCTGAGACATGCTAAGTCTACATAAGGCGGAGAGGTTGTTTGCCCTATCAAGTATACCATATGAATCACAACTCAAAGGGCGCCATTGGGAAGCATTACGACTGATCGTGATCGTAATATAATGGAGCATTCTTGGCCAAACCACTGATGTCACGGTAAATCATGCGTCATCATGGAGCCTATTGGCCAAGTTACGCAGACAGAGGACACGGGCCATGTTCTTACAAGCAAGAGATTAATTGAGAGTGAACATAGTAGAACATTTGATTTGACATTGACTCCTTTGTGAGCTAGAGTTTTCTTAATTTGTCACCCCCCGACAAATAATTACGAAAGGTGGATAAATTGAGTTCCGCTTTAAGCTTTTAATAATTGAATTTCATTTAAGCCATTTTTAGAATGATATTTAATTTGAGTTAATTTGATTTGAAAATAGAATCATATTTTGATGGAAGTATCCCCTCCGGTTGAAATCACCATTCAACACAACCATCATCAGTAGTTAATTGATTGATTGAATTAAATATATTTGAGAACTTTAGATCCTATCAACTCTGTTTAGCTCTAGGACCGATCATATGAAAAATTAGCTTCTCAGATATTTTAATAAGTTGAAATTTTTATAATAGATTTTTAGGTTTTGATAACGGACTCAGGCCCGGAGCAGAGCTCTTCGTAATTGAATTTAAACATTGGCGGGATCTGCGAGTATATTTAAGAATGCCTTAATTAATGCTTTATGTTCATTTGTATGATGTGTTGTGAATCCGTTGAAGGTGGAAGCAGAAGCAAAGTCAAAAGATAAGGATGAAGTGAGGTGTGAGTGGCTTGATCCACCACTATATTCACGTCCTAATTTTGTAATTAGGTGTTGCGAAGGTTGCACTTGGGTTCTACTCTTACTTGAAAGTAGACGTTCAGATATATGATAGATCTCATATGCTACAACCTTAAATTCAATTGATGCATTCTTCAATTCATTTGAATCGAGATACTACAATTGGCGAGCTTCCTAATTTGTTGTGAGTCTTATTTAAATTTCTCCCATTTGATTTCAAAAAAAATATTATTTAGAACATAATTCACAAGTCATTTTGTGGATTTCATTTGGACTTCGTTAATTTTGAAGACAAGCAATAGATATATCACAAGCGCTTCAAATTCAACCTTAAATGCAAGCTCCAAATGTTCTTTTACAGGCTACATTCATGGTTGATCATGAGTTGCCTAATTGAACTTGTGCTCCCTAAGAATCTTCAAATGTGATATATCGATTTTATTTTGAAGTTTTCTTCATATTATTTTTTTATCCATTCAATATGCTGCATAACTATTTATGTATTTTAGAAGACATTTAATTCCATTGTAAATTCTATCCAAATCACTTTGACCTTCTCATTATAATTGTAATGCTTTGAAAGTCTACAATAGCCTATTTATATTCCTTTTGCTTAAGAGTGAATTTTTAGTCTTGATATTAATGATCAATTACTTAACTCGATCTTACAATGTCGGTTTGATTACTCAATTAAGAATCATTCTTATATTTATGAGTAGGTCATCACATGATGCTTATTGAAGTGCTTAGGGATTTCTTTTCATATGCTTAATTTTGAAGTACTTTAAAGAGGAGGAGGGCTCAAAATTTGGGCAAGCTTCTTATTTATTCCATTTCTTTTATAAGCTTCTCCCCCCCCAAACATTTCGATTAAGGAGAGCGACATCTAATAGATGTTGGCTTACTCGGTACACCTTAATGAGCATAACGAGCAGTGTATTGTGACACCACAGTCGATTTTTCATCTCGTCGGCCCTAATGAGCATGACGAGGCCTTCAAACATGCAAATAAACATAAACATATATACATCCACATCACACATGTTATATTTCTTTTGGCATTGCAATGATCGCAAGAGACGAGTTAGCGATCGAAAACAAGAGGAACCTTAATGGTATTCTCTCGGTTGTGGAAAGGGAAAAGTCGAAGGGAGATAGGAAGGAGATTTTGAAATCGAGAAGAACCATGTGGTGTTCTCCGTTCTGTGGCTCATTGGATTGAGAAACGAGACATTTTGGTTTGTAAAGTGAGGAAAGAGATCTGGAAAAGAAGAACCACTAATGGGTTCCTCTTGTGATAAAAAGAAAAGAAAAAAAAAAAAAGGAAATGGGGAGGGATTTTCAGCCAAGAAGAATGAGAGAAGTAGAAGAAAAAGAAAGAAGAAGAAGAAGAAGAAGAAGGAAGAACTACCTTGCCCTTTTCGGTTTGGAGGAGGAGAGGAAAAATGGGAGAGCCTCATTTTCGGTTTGGAGGTAAGAAGGGAGTGGGAGAGGAAAACGGGAGAGCCTCTTCAATTTTTGGAGGAGGAAGTGAAAAACGAGAGAGGCTTGCAGTTTGCTTGAGGAGGATGGAATGGTTTTTGGGAGAGGGAGGGAGATCCGAGCGGTTGTGCGTGGAGAAGAGGGAAGATCCGATCGGTTGAGCCCTTCGCATTGTGCGTTCGGTTGCGTGGAAGAGAGAAGCTCGTGTGCGTAAAAGGAGATAGATGATCCGGTACGAAGGAAGACCTCGGGTTGGAGAGTGAGATGAGGGGATATAGGTTAGGTTAGGGCTTTTAAGTATATTCTTTTATTGCTTAATCGACTTTAATGTAAATTTTACACCGACACGATTAGATAATCAATATATATATATATATATATATATATATATATATATATATATATATATATCAATTTAAGGTTATTCCATTCTAGCATAGCGACCCATTTCAATAAGAGGCCGTTTGGTTTGAGTCATCGTCAAATTGAGTCAATTTCAGCTCAAAATGCGTGTCGCTATTTTCGACCACTTAATTTTTGCACAGACTTGTCCGAATTGAGTGCAAATAATCTTACTTGATAGATTTTGATGTTTTGAAGCTAATGGCGCAATCAATTTCATGAACGGAGGTCGTTTGGTTTGCATCGGTGCCTTCTGACCTCAATATGCATGTAGGCGTATTGACGATTCGATCGCTTGATCGGTTGATTATCAAGTTGTGAAATATTTATATTATGACCGATTTTGACGTTCTGAATACGATGGCGAAGTCAGTTCATTGATCGAAGGTCATTTGGGTTGATTTTGGGGACGTTCTATGAATTTCAGCCTCAATTTGCATGCAATCACTCCCGATCATTCGACATTTCATAGACTCGTTCGAACTGAGCGTATACAGTCTCATTTGGTAGTTTTTAACGTTTCAAAGCTAACGACGTGATCAATTTCATGAGCGGAGGTCATTTGGCATATGTCGAAGCTTCCTAACTCTGATATGCGCATTAGCACATTGATAGCTCGATTACTTGATTGGTTGCTCTTTAGATTAAGCAATATTTACATTTTGACCAATTTCAATATTCTGAACGTGATGTCGAAGTCTGTTCATCGATTGGAGATCATTTGGATCATTTTTGGTGATGTCCAATGCATTTTGATCCTTGATTTGTGCACTATTGCATCAGAAGTCCGTCGAATTTGACTTGTGGGCTTGACTCGACTTATGACACACATATGGAGGTTAACAAAACCAAAGCCTACAATCATTTTCAATTAACTAATTGAACTTGAGTCAACACTTAACCCAACCGATTGGGACAATTTGATCAAATTGGTCAACTTGACCCATCTAACCCATTTGATTCTAAATGAGTCAAAATCAAACATAGACCGAATTGATTGAAACTACTTAAACCAAAACTCTTCAAATCATCATTTGAACCTAACCCAAGCCTTAGTTTGACCCAATTAGACCAATTGATCAACCTAACATAACATTATCCACTATGACCCATATGACCCAAATTGAATCAAAACTCATGAAACCAACCCATTGACCTTGCAACCTGACAAAACCCGACCCAAAGTCATCCTAGGTCAACCCAAAACCAGCCCAAACCCAAAGAAAATCTCCCTTGGATATGCCTTTCCATGTGAGATTTTTCCAAAATCGGCAAAGTCCACTTTCCTATCTCCTTTAGCAGCCATTAAACACCCAAATGGGGCATCAATTAACACCTAGCCCACCCTAAGTGTTTGGACCAAAGGGAGAGCTCACCTCCCTTATAAAGACCCAAGGGACAAGGGAGGATCCATCGTATATCCCACCTTGAGCCACCTCCCATGCCTTCCTCCACTCATGGCGCCATGTGGACTCGATTGACCGTCGGGCACCCCACGCGAAGGTTGGGAGTGGAAGCAATTACGTTCATCCATCACACACGATTGAGGGATATACTCTCTCAATTCTCACCAAAGATACACACATTCATTTTAAGAGAGCTCCCAAGCATTTTTAAAACTCCCTATCACTCCCCAGAGCTTCCCCAAGGCCTCCTCTCTCGGATTTCTTCCTCCCCGAGCAAAGCCGAAACATGGCAACCTCTTTTCAATCCTAACTTTTCCAATACCCCATCTCAATCAAATTCCTCCTACATACACCTTCCACACACCTCGTCAAGCTACCCAAGCCATTTCCCAAGCTCCCAATCAACCGGAGGACGGACTTCAATCAAAGTCGAGCATCCAAGGGGAAATCTTGGTCTCCCGAGCCAACCACTTGGAATCAACTTAATTTCCACTCAACAGAGCTTCGTCTCTAATAGACGAAGATGCCTCAAGCGTATGAGCTACCGGTCTTAGCTCCAGTGAGATAATTGCTTCGAACTGAGCTCTAGGGAGAAAATGTGTTGGAGCTTTGTGAAGAAAATTTGCATGTGAGCCGATCCTAGCCGTTGGATCTTCGTGGATCCCTCGCGCAAAGGTGTGGGTTGTTTTGGAATGAATCGAAATTCAGGAGCTCGGATCTGGCGACATGGCGGGGCTCTCCGTTGTTCATCGCGAAAAAGAGATCAAAGGCCATTCGTTCTGCTTGATTGGAATGGACGGTCGTGATTAGATCATGCTAGATCCCCTTAATCCTTCTTTAGCTACGGGTTTAATCGTGGCCGTCTCTTAGATCAGACAGCTCACGAGAAAGTGAATCTCGCCGCCATCCGAGTCAGCCGTTGATGTGACTATTTAAATAGTCAATCCCACGGTGCCACATGGAAAGCGCGCCACGTCAGCACGCCATATGGCGCCGATGGGATTAGGCTTAATTATGATTAATTTAATGGTTTTTAAGGTTGAAATTTCAATAATTCATAACTAATTATAAAAAAATCCAATAAATAAATAAATAAATACTCATTTTAAAGGTATTTCAGAGAGGAATCCATCAAAATTATCCTTAATTAATTTTGAACAATAATTTTAGCTTAATTAAGGTTTAATTAAAAAATTAATTAGTCTAATTACTCCATAATTAATAAATTATTTAATCTCAAAATTTCTTAGATTATTTAGGGGATGACCTACCTCCTCTAATTTTCTTGGGATTTATTAATTAGTTAATTAAGGGAATTAGCTAATTAGATCTTAATTACTTTCTTAAATTAATTAATGGTTACTTAAATGCATGAACAATAAATTAATCAATTAATTGGATTTATCTGACATTGATTAACAACAAGGGGGTTTAGGGAATAAGATTGGGGCATTTTTCCTAATCTATTCCCTAAGTCTCCCTTACTTTTTTTAAGAGAAATTAATTAAGAATTAATTACTTAATTAGTTTAATTAAAATTTAAAATAAATATGAACTTAATTAATTGATTGAGGGGTAGGTCTTTAGGTGTTCAATAGCCTAAAGATAATTAAGAAAATTATGGTTATCTCACATGTCTGGAAAAATCATAAGTGTACTTAATTAAGTTCCTTAAGCTTAAATAATAATTAATTGTGAGTCAATTGCATTAGACCTTTTAATTTTCTAGGTCCATTGCAAATTTATTTTTCAATTCATTTTTATATTACACTTGCTCATAATTAGTAGGTTAATTACCTTAAGGTAATATAGGTAAGGATTAATTAATTGACCTAATTCATAACTTGACTTAATTAATCTATAAAATTGACCTAATTACCTTTCATTGAATTGAATTCACAAACATGGGATGTGATTAGGATTAGCAAATCTCTCTCTCTTTCTTTTCTTAAATTAAACATCAAATTAAAAGTGACATTAAAAAGTTTTGGTTTGCCTTAAATAATTATATTTGATTTGATTATCCTTAGGAATTAAGTTGATTGAATGAAATCATATTCGTATGTTTATTTTTTTTTCTCCAATCATATTAAATGTTATATGTCATTTGATTCATGCATTCATATTTTGCAAAATTAATTAAATCAAATGATTTCCTTTATGTCAAGCTTGCATGTGTTTATTTATGTGGGCTCTGAAGATTCGTCACAGGCCTCTCGACAAATATTGAAGAGAGTAGATTTTAAATATGTCGGTCTAATTTTCAGAAGGCAAATGGAATAGTATATAAGACACTATCCAGAGAATTCGCCCTCATTTAGTGAGGACTTTAGATCTAGTTCCAGGTTTCCTATAGGCGCAAGCCCCTATAGTTAATCACCCCTCCCAATAAGTGAGAGAGAACTTTCGATTAAGGTTAGTCATTAGATCGCCAAGTGCATAGCGTATAGTAGCAGCATGTGAAGTTTAAAATATAAGATTATGAAATTCATCATCATTATCTTAAAAGCGGTTGAATAATGGCGTGGCCGATCTAGATCCCATGATTACGTCATCCGGGCGTGGTTCTTAGTGAGGAGGTAGTAACCGATAGAAATATCCTTATCAATAACACATGAGTTACGTCATCCAAAAAATTCTTGTAGACCTGGGGTGGTGTTAGATGCGAGGACATGCTTAAATCTTATAACGAGAGGGCTTTTTTTGCCTATCGGGTGTTATGATTCACAACTCTGAGAGCCATTAGAGAGCATATGGGCTATGATCATGATCATAATATAATGGAGCCTTATTGATCAAACAACCCGATTAGAGGACTCACATAATAGCGCATCATCGTGGAGCCAACACACCCGACACAAGTCGTCACGCTTCTTGACATGAGATTGATTGAGAGTGAATATAGTAGAACACTTGATTTGTCATTGGCTCCTTTGTGAGCTAGAGTTTTTTTAATTTGTAACCTTTGACAAATAGTTGCGGAAAGTGGATAGATTGAGTTTTACTTTAAGCTTTTAATGATTGAAATTCATTTAAGCAATTTTTTAGATTGATACTTGGTTTAAGTTAGTTTGATTTGAAATTAGAATCACATTTTGATGAAAAAATCCCCTCCAGTTGAAACCATCATTTAACACAGCCATTATCGGGATAGTAACTTGATTAATTTGAATATATTTAAGAGCTTTAGATCATGTCAACTCTATTTAGCTCCTAACAGAGGATCATATCTACTATCACATGATAGAATTAGCTTCTCAGATATTTCAATAAGCTAAAATTCTTATAATAATCTATTTTTTAGATTTTGTTAACGGTCGGTCCGACCAAATCGAGGAGAACCCAGCGCATCCTCAAACACTTGAATCTAAACATTGACGTGATCAGGAGTGTTTATGACTTAGATAATTTCATCTAATAGACATTTCAGTACATGAATTTAATATAACACTCTTACTTGTTCTTTGTGAATTTTATTTGATTACCGTTAATTTTGACATCAAATACAAGATCCAAATGATCCTTTTAAAGGCCACATTCATGATTGCTTATGAGTTGCCTAATGGAATTTATGCTTGTAAGAAAGCTACCAAATTACTTACACATTTTTATTTTCAATATGGAATTAGACATTTGAGTTTAACACTAATCATTTGTCCTTTGGTATTCAGTTGAAATCATTATTTCTTTTGACATCAAATGCGATTATTCAAGTGTATTATTCACATTGATTACTTGTTCATGAATTTAACACTTTGAATATCCAAAGAGAAGCTTTGTTCATACAAAAAGACTTCGAATCCAATATGGATTTATCCCCGATTCCACATCAAGTTTCATGTTTATTTAAAAGAAGCTAACTTCAAATTTATCAGTAGTCTCTCGTGATTTTATTATTAGCCTCCTCAAGCTTCACTTGCATTTAATTTGAATATCTTCATTTATTCCAACATATAAAGCAATAAGCTCAAGCATTCATTTGGTGGTAAACTAAAATAATGAATTCACTTTTAGCTGCTTGATGTTCTCTTTTGTTGAGGCTAGAGAATTAGATATTTAAGCTTCAATATAGACGTTCTTGTTTACCATGTCAAGTGTATGATTTTATCAGTGTTTAGTTTATAGAGGAGAAAGCTTTATATAAGTTTTAATAGGCCTTCTAAAAAAATGATACTTTGCAACTCTCAGAACTAAAAGCAAGACTTAGAAAAATTAAGAGCTCACTTAAAAGATCGCTCAAAAAAGGATTAACAAGCCTCCAGGAATTAATTTTCTTACAAATAAAATAATCAATAAGATCATTGAACTTTAAAATCACTGTGGGTATCGGATGTGAACTTTATATTCCTTTTTCATTTCCACAAGTTAGAGGCTATAATGACTCTTATTGTCATTTGAATTCTTTCAAAAGCTTTCAAAACTCTAATTGTCCATGAAGAAGATCGAGCCTCCAAATTATTTCAAATATTCATTCAGTTTCATTCTTATAAGTCATCCTTTCAAATTTAACATGTATACTTGTACTTATTTTATGCCTTTATAACCTCACATCTGTCATGATCAAAATTTTGATTTAGGTCGTTTATTTAACTCCATTTAAATTCTTTGATTATCTCCTTTTTTTTAATTTTCTAAGTCCAAAAATTCGATGAAATTTCGACAACATTTTAGCTAGGGTAGCGACATTTAATAATTTTGGAGGCCTTCTCGTCACGCTTATGAGCATGATGGTTGGTGTTTTGCAAAATCTCGATCGATTTTCATCTCGTCACGCCCTGATGAGATGATGAGGCCTTCAAACCTGTAAATAAATACATAGTATACAATCCATACACATAATATTTTCTCTTTTACACATTCAAACTCAAATCTATTGCACATTCACCAAAGATGAGAGGCGGGGAGGAGATGTCTAAGAAGAATTACGATGATGGTGTTATCCGTTTGCGACAAAGAAAAGTGGAAGGGTAATTCTGACTATCGTGATTAGAGGAGGTATCAGAGAATCCATGATGGAGTTACCTCTCGGCTACCCTCGCTTGTAAAAAGAAATGAGGTTGGCTAAGAATGGTTTTAGCAAAGGAGAATAAGGGAAGGAGGGAGTTCGATCCAGTGAAATTGAGGGAAAATAGAGAAGAAGGATTTTCGGTTTGGGAGGAAATGAGAGAAATGGAGAAGAGGATTTTATATTTGGGAGGAAATGAGAAAAATGGAAAAGATGATTTTCGGTTTGGGAGGAATATGAGAGAAATGGAATAGATGATTTTCGATTTGGGAGGAATATGAGAGAAAAGAGGAAGGAAAGGGAAGAGGAAGGAGAGGGAGAACCATACCCTTTGATTGCGTGCAATTTGGATGAAAAATAGAGTTTCCTTGGACAAAATGGAAGAAAAGCCCTCATTTCAGTTGAGGAGAAATATAAAAAGAAGGAACAGTTGGTGCAGTTGAAGGAGGAGATTTAGCGGAAGGGGAGGCCGAGCGGTTGAAGGAGGAGATCGAGTGATCGTGGAGGAGCATCTGTGCATTCGAAACCGTGACTTGGATGAGCGTGAGTGCGAAAGGGGAGGCTTGGACGAGCGAGAGGGAGGGTGAATCGGCTTGATCGGGCGTGAAGAGGTCAGTTTTAGGGATTTAGGTTAGTTGAGATTAAATTAGGGCTTTTAATAATATTTTTTTTATTGTCTAATCAACTTTAATATGGACTTTATGCCGACATCAATATAGGGTTGATATATATGTTGATTCAAGGTTACTATATTCCGGACACTTGAGCACCGTTTTTCCGCGTCGAAGGTTGTTTGGTTCAAATCAGCATTGAATTGGATCAATTTCAGCTCGAAATGCGCATTGTCACTTTCAACTGCTCAATTTTTGCGCAGATTTGTTTGAATTGAGTGCGAATAGTCTTACTTGATAGATTTAGATATTTCAAAACTAACGGTGCAATCAATTTCACAGGATGTAGGTTGTTTGGTTTAAGTCGATGCCTTCTGACCTCGATATGCATGTAAACACGTTGATGACACGCTTGATCGGTTGCTCATTAGGTTGTGCAATATTTATATTCTGATCAATTTTGACGTTCTGAACGTAATGGCGAAGTCCGTTCATTGATCAGAAGTCATTTAGATTGATTTTAGACGTCAGTGTATTTGATCTAATTTGCGCTGTCCTTAGATCATTCGACATTTGCGGACTTCCAATTGAGTGTGGATAGTCTCATTTGGTAGTTTTTGACATTTTAAAGCCAACTACGTAATCAATTTTATGAACGGAGGTTGTTTGGATATCATCATAACTTCCTGACTCTGATATATGCTTTGATACATTGATAGCTCAATCGCTTGATTGGTTGATCTTTAGATTATGTAATATTTATATTTTGACCAATTTCGATGTTTTGAACATAATGACGAAGTTCGTTCGTCGATCAGAGATCATTTGGACTGATTTTGGTGATGTTTGGCGCATCTCAACTCCAATTTGTGCTCTAAAGCATCCGAAGTCGATCAAATTCACCTTATAAGCTCGATTCAGCTTGTGTAGCATATGTGAAGGTCAACAATTTAATTTAATATATGTGTGACTATTATCATTATTAAATTCAAATATATTTTTTCAAAGCTTATAAATGAATGATTACATATGCTATGAATGCTAGTTATAAATACATAGGAGATGTATGTGATTATACCCTAAGTGCGTGGATTGAAGCTTTCTTTTCTTTGATTCATGTGTAGCTTTACATGCATTTGAATGTTAATAGGCATATAGTCCGGATATCCTGGGAATATGAGGCTTTAGTTAGCCCCAAGGAGGTCATTTGATTACATCACTTCTCTGGTTAATAGCGACAAGTACTTATTTGATTTCATTTACATGTATTTCTACATTAGAATTTGAATAAAAATTTAATCCATATGCATAAATATTTCAATCAAATAAAAAATATAATCTTTGTATAGTTTTACTTCATTTACTTATGTATACATTCACATGTATTTGAGAAAAATAAGTGTTCAGTCTGGACATTCCAGGAATACGAGGCTTTAAGTAGTCCCAAGGAGATTATTTGATTACCTCACTTCCCTGATTAACAATGGCATGTACTAGCTTATGTCTCTTACACATGTGTGCGTACTTAATTATAGAATTAAAACCCCTTTTATTTTATTAAAAATACATGCATTTGCAATTGTTCAAGTGATTAAATTAATTGATCATGTGAATTAATGTTCTCTTTTTTATGTTCATGTATGCAAATTTACATATGGTTGAATGTAATGGTATATAGTCTAGACATCTCGGGAATACGAGACTTTAGCTGACCCCAAGGAGGTTATTTGATTACCTCACTTCCCTAGTTAACAATGACACATACATTTTTATTTTCATCTCTATGTATTTTTGTATAAGAATTTAGATAGAGCTTTAAAATATATTGTATGTGTAGGTATGCTTAGGATTTAATCATGTGCATGTTATATATGATAGAAAAAAATGATTGAATATGTGTCATGTGATAGTAATTCAATCAAATTAATCTTAAGATGTCTTTCATATTGAATAGAATTATTTAAAGTAAACCTAAACTTAGGATTAATTTAAAATGTGTAATAAGCCATTCACTAAAGAGAATTAAGTCTAATTAACATGCTTTATAAATGACTTAAGGTAGGAATGAAAGAGAGTAATCCTCTCTTTTTCTTCTCTTTATAACACTTAGTTGCTAAGTGTAAGTCAAATGAAACAAAAGAAAACACTAAGTAAAATTCTCAAATCAATTAAACCAATTAAAGGGAAATCAACCTCTTATGATTAAACACCCTTTCATACTTAGAAAATCATAACAAAGTTTAGTTAAGACATACCACACAAGCCTTAATACACACACATTAGAACTAAGTCACAATTTCTAGCTTTATATTAGGGCAGTGCATGGTGTGATTTATGTTTTATTTTATGATGAATTATTTTAGACTGAATATTAGGGTGTATGTTTCATAGACTAGATATTAGGCCGTGATTAGCCTAATCATATTTTTATAGGAGATTGTGCTTAAGAGGTGCTTAAAATAAATATAAATGCTTTCTTTTACAGGTTGTTTAAACCCCTAAGCATAATCCAAATTAAGATAGGTGGGCTTGATTACCCATGTGCAGGTGCTAAGTCCAAATTATACATATAGTTGCTTAGGTTGTATGGTGTGTTTAGCTAACACTTGTTTTGCAGGTATAGTTAGATTTACTTTTCCTATTTTTAATATAATTTTGTATTAGGAATTAAGATTAATATTATGTGGGGATAAGGATGACCATTGGTCATAAGGCTTAGCCCTGGGGTGTCATATGATGCCTTGAAGCCTACCAAATCAAAGAAGAAAAGATGAAAAAAATGAAGGAGATATGAAGACTTGAAGATTTGAAGACCCCACATAGCATTTATCATTTGTAAATTATAATTATTCTTCCATATTTTGAGTTGTATAAGGTTAGAGCTCATTTGCCATTTCTCTTTTTTTTAGGGTTATGCGGCATTTACCATCGGCCTCTTATTCTTTTACGTTAGATTTATAAAATCGATTGATGTTTTGTTTAAGATTGTGCAATAGAAATGACATGCCCTTTTCTAGTTTCTTTATGAATTATGATTTAATGTGTGGCTTAGATCCGATTAGGCTCTTAGGAAAAATTAAATCTTTTATCTAACTAGAACTCATAATTAAAGTTTTAAATAACTCATAACCTCATATAAAGCATAGGCATTAAATCAAGATAATTAAAAGATTTAGCAACCCCTTAGCTGAATGTTGTATGTTCCACACCATACAAATCATCTTGAATCACTCTTGCAAAATGAGAGCTTCTCACTTACACATGGAATCGCAGACTTGTGAGCAACTCCTAGAGCTTCCCTCTTCTCTTTTAATTTAGCCCATAACTCATTTCAACATGTATTTAGGCATACAAAAAATTATATGGCCTTGGTCAAAATGAAGAGTCAAAAATCAAATAAAAATTGAAAAAATTTGCATTAGACTAAGTCATTGCACATACCACTCATGCTCTAGTCTCTTAGGGGTGAATTTAAGGACCTTAGTCTCTTTCTAAATAATAACAATCCAACTATCTTGCAAAATCATATGATTTGCTTATATGGTTTTAAAGCATATGAGGAGTTAGCTGGCTGTCACTCCAGACGGTTATAAGTCCAATAGTCGGGCGATTTACTCTCTCTTGTGGAGGTAAATAATATACTAATTTTCACTTAGATTTAGGTCGTGCTTTAGCTTATGCCAAAACTCACTAGATTTAGGATACGAGGTTGTTGTTTCCTTCGAGCTACAAGCATAAATCCTCATCTCTTAGGCATTTTTACAACCTTGTGTTGGTGGATTATAGACCCTAGTAATCTAATAAAATTCAACTCAAACAAATAATTCTCTTCAATTTCAAATATATAAAACATAAGATAAGAAAATCACTAGGTTTTAGTATTCATTCTCATTTCCTTTAGCTTTAATAATAAGTCTCTCTTTTTGATTTTTCCCGATTGATTTTCCAAATATAACCAATTCATTGATAATCTTACCTTTGAAATCTTTGGAGACAACAATTGTCTACTTTAATCAAGAGTATTTCTAAGAAATTTACTTTCCTTAGAATATAATTAATTATGGGGGCTTGCCCTCATAGGGAACTTTAGAACCCGGTTTAATATAAACCCTGATTTTATTCATCCATGTAAAGCAAGGGAAAAATCTCAGGTACATTCGAAGACCAATTATGCCTTAGGAGTCTTTATTAGGTGATTGGGTCCATTGAAGGGTGATATCTCTATCTTTCGAGATAGTATTTCATACCTCAATATCACACCCGTTCACTTGATAAGGACCCCCTCAGATCTGCATGGTGTCCCCCATACATCCGAAAATAAACAACACAGGTGTATACTATTTTTCAATTCATCCTTCATTGATTACTATTAGATTTGAAACATGAACAATGGTAACTTTGTTTAATAAAAATGAAGTTTACAAGTGAGATTTTTCCAAGCATTTTAGAAGAGGTCAATATTCTTTCTAGGAAGCTGCATGTTTTTGAGAGAAATTTACTCTATTTAGAGCTTTTCATTAACTTAAAAGATATTTTAATAACACTTAGACAATCTAGTCAAATTAGTTTTCTCATTAATAGCCTTATGATTTTAACACATGAATGATTCATATATTACTTGAGTTTTGGAAAATTCAATGTTACACCAACTCAAATAATTTGCTGATCAAAGAGAAATTATTAGTTCTTAACATGTCCTTGATAATATTGCAAGGCTTGGTGCAACCTTAGTAAATATAGTAATGATAACCGTTAGTGTTTTTAGTTCTTATTTATTAGAACAATTGAAAGTTTAAGAATAAAGGTCAAATAGCATGGAGCATTGCACAAGTTTCTTATCAAATTAATAATATAACCTAAGGTTTTAAAAGTAAACGACTAAATAAAGTTTTTGTGTCTTACCTTGGATAAGAATTACCCTTAACAGTCTTCTGTCCATATTTCTTCCAGTGATATCCATCATTAGTTGAAGCCACTGCTTTAGGTGTTGAACTTTTTTGTGCTACCATATAAGATTCCTTTGTGTCATCAACATGGTGCCTATGAATATGAGAAATGCATCAAATCAAATTTGAAAAAAGTAATAATTAAACTTCATAATAAATATTCAAGTACTTGTCCATGTTTAATTCCAATCAAACATTTAATAAGTTATATATATGTTTCTATTTGTGGTAGTAGTAATAATTTCAACCCTACTAGACTATGCACTCTAATATATATTTTATTATTATCTTTCTTTGCATTCTTCTCTTTAATTTTCATTTGGAATTGCTTTTGGCATCCTTCTTTGTAATACCTTAATTGAAAACAGAATTGAATTTGACATAGAAAGTGATTATAAAAATAGAGTAGTGCTAGAAAAGTGATTTTCAAAACAAGCCAAATTTGATAAATTGTCAATGCTCATATCCGACTTGCTAATTTAAAAATTAGTTATTTGCCCTATAAGTATCAATGCATCAACATATACCAAATTTGAAAATATACGTGTATATATATATATATATATATATATATATATAACATACATGTTGATATATTGCATCAACATAAGTATCAATGTATCAACATATACCAAATTTGAAAATATTTGTATATTTATGTATACACATACATACATACATGCATGCATACATACATACATACATATATGCATACATTCATACATACACATGTTAATATATTGTATACATTTATATATATATATGTATACATACATGCATACATATATAGACACACACACATACATATATGTATATAAGTATGACTTTAAATTTAAGATGGACATCATTCTCTATATAGCATAATGTAAATGCTTTGAGTTAAGATTGAGAATGATGCTCATCATATGCCTAATGCTTTTGTGAATGTTAATATATTGTTAAAGTGAATGTCATATGTTGTATGAAACGTATGCTTTAGACTTTGAATAGGAATGTTATGCATGTTAATAGAAGATCCACATTGGAAGGGCAAGTTAATGGACTTGTCCATGCAAGATAAAGCTAGAAGTGCTCTAACACTGCATATGGGAAAATTTCGTATTATGCATCAAGAGTCTCAGTAATGTACAACTGATGAGGCTTAACTAATTAAGTCATAAGGGCTTGATAGTTAGACAAGCATTTGTATAATGGTTCTAACTTAAATTGGGGAAGAACCACTATGTTAATTATCAAAAAAATAAAACTCTAAATTATACATTCAACTAATGAAGCCAAATGCATTCTACCAACATCATAATAAAAAAAAATAGTAAAATAAATACCTTTTCTGACTCCACTTTTCATAACCATCCATGGTACCAGATGCGGAATCTTTTCCTCCTTTGCAATCTGCACTAAAACTACGAGAAACAGCAGGAATAACCTTATGTGAATCATGACAGCACAGTCCCTTCTTTGTACTACTAGCATCAAAGGAGCCTTCAACGTCACAATTTTCCGTCTTATTTTTAAAAAAGTTCTCTTCAAGAAGAGAATCGTTAACCAATAGATCATCCATTAACTTTCTACCGTTTCCATCAAAAACACTTTCTTGTTCTCTTAATCTTGAAGATGAAGTCTGTTTGATTTGTTGAGACATAGAGTGATTGTGATCTCCCCTATAGACAATTTCAGATATTTCTCCATCTTTTGATCTCTCAACCATCTTCTTCACAGGACAAGATGGATATGTGCATCTGTAGTAGGCTCGAGGATATTTGCTTCCTTTTACCTGCTTCTGCCCATACTTCCTCCATTTATATCCATCTGAAGAATATAGGTCTCCATTGTTTGCATGTTGCGATTTCACTTTAGTTTTCTCACTCTCATAAACAGAATTTGAAGAACATTGTAATTCATTTGTATTGCTCCATGGTGTCAGATTTTGATGAGGATTCAGAGTTGGTTGGCTGCAGTTTACTTGATTTAGTTGTTGAGTTTGGAACTGTACATCTATTAAGTTACGGTTATGCTCTTCATGATTTTCCTGATAAGATAATAAAATATCATTATTAGACTTATCCCAACTATTTGAGATCTGCTTTATGAATCATCATACTTTAAAAAATTTTGTTTACTGCTTTTCGAGGTCTACAACCAATTTTAGCATATATATATATATTTTGCATAAGTTCAATTCACACTAGACTTACGTTTGGCTGATTCCAAAATTTGGTTTAAAAGTTTCCTTATTTGTCTTTTACTTTTGAAAAAGCTAAAGCGACTTTCTGAGATTGAACAAAAGCTTCAAAAACACTATTCTATCAAATTAAAATTCACTCTCAAAAGCAAAACACACTAAAAAAGCCCTCCCAAACGAAGCCTTAGTCTCTTTCTTTTCATTCTTAATCATTCCATATTAATTTTATCTACATATAAATTAGTGTATTTCCCAACTTCATACATAGTTTCAACGAGCACTTCTCTAACAGTCTATTCCACATAACTATTTCTTAATCTATCTTCCTAGTTTGGCCAATGCCACAGATTCAAGTAACATTCTCATTTTTTCTATAGCCAGTTAAACTCTCAGTTATATAATTCAAAGTCTATCAGTAAGATCTTGTTAAATATGAACTTATGTGATTATAAGTAATCGAATAGATTATAAGGATGAACTAACCAATTTTTTCAGCAGCGTTGAACTTGGAACAACTTGAGCAATAGGTCTATACAAGATAATAGAATTCGACTTTTCTTTCCCGATTTCGATCGACTCCTTGTACAATTTCAATGAAGCTGCTTGAACTGCTGCATCACACTGAAATTTTTTGAAGCTGATCAATAAATTTCAGGAGAGTAAACAGCAAAATCATTTAATTTTTTTGAAAAACAAAAGAATCATGAACTCACCTTGACAGCTATTTCAGATGAGTGATTAGCCACAGGTTTCAATCTAACAGCCTTTGGTTTAATGGCAGCTTCTATTCCAGAAATTATTATCGGAGAAGCATTGCTGGAGCCTGCAAATTGTTCAGCTGATTCCCTTAAACTATCTCTAGAGTTCTTACTGTTTTCTTGCATGATCACCAAGATGTTTTATTGTTGTAATTCTTGATCACTTTATTTCAGCAAATGGAATGATTTCCTGTAGAAGTAGTGAATGAGAAAATTGCATTAGTCATCATGTTAACAATTGGAAGCCCCTTCTGCACCTCAGAGAGAAAAAATATCATAAAATTTGCTGACTAAATCCTTTCTGCTAAACATCAAGACTTTTTATTTTGTGTAAAGTCTAGTATTTCATCAGTAACTCTGAAGTTTGAGAAGAAAACTATGTTCCTTGTGAAGCTAACGTGCACAATATCTTGATAATTGAGTATTTCAGGTGTGAATATTAACAGTTGGACTAAGAAGTTTTGGGTGGCTTCAACTCTAAAATTTTCTTGAACATTTATGAGTATTTTGCTCAGTATTTGCACTAGAATAACACTAATATAGAGAATTAGTAAAAGGACACCAATATAATTTTGAGCCACTCCTTAAAAATTCTCTTGATAATACACAGAAGTACAGAAGAAAACTCAAGAGTATTCAGACCTTGGAGAGTTTTGGCCACTGGATTTGCGGTTTAAAAGAAAATATCGGTGCAAAAGCGTATAAATAGAGTTCAAAAGCGTATAAATAGAGTTTTGACAGCAAGATTTCTCAGAGATGCTCTCATTAAAAGGAAAACAAACACTAAGCTCAGTTCGTATAAGTTCTGAACATTTATCAAGATCCACAGTCCTGCCAAAAGAGCCCTGTTGAGTAAGTGATGTGAAGAGAAATGGTTTGTAGAGGAAACAAATAGTGTTATGAAGTGAATTGCAAAAGAAATTGGAATCAAAATTACCTCATTTCTTCATTAAGTGGAGGTAGAGTGGAAGCAACCCTTCGTCTAGGAAGAGGAAGGTGAATAGTTAGATGAATGGAGGAATGAAAGCCTTAAACCTCCCTTTTCCTTCTCCCAGAGAAGTCGCACTTAAAATGGGGTGGTGGCTTTGAGATAGAGAGAGATTTATAGTAAGGCGTCAGTTAGAGAGAAGGAGATTTGCACTATCTAATTACGTTTTGGTGTTTCTTTTAAGCAAAACTAAGAAGACAGCAATTTTTTTTAAAGAAAAGGAATTTGTTTCCAGCTTGGCCATGACCATTACAAGTTCCTCAGCTGAAAGAAAAATATTTTTCATTTTTTTAGACGTTGGCCTGAATTAGCAACTCATTCCGAATCCTAATCATGTAAATAAAAAATATTTTTCCTTCTTAATCTATCTTCATAGTTTTGATTAAAAGAGGGAAATTTTTATTTTTGATATATATATATATATATATATATATATATATATTTCCAGTTGGCACATATGCACTACATTGTTAAAAGTTCAGAACAGCAAAAGGCAATTAGACAGTGCCAGTCTCCTCCGTAACTGATGCCGATTCTCTAACTGGTTGGGATCAGTTGCTAACTTGTATTGCTTATTAGTAAGTAAAACTTGAGAAATTATATTCATAAAATCAAGTTTCTCTTCTCTTAAAAGAAAAAAAAAATGAAAGAGAAGAAAATTGTGGATTTTTCTAACTCCTTATTCTTAGCAATATTAGTACAAACATCTACATAATTGGGATCCATCCAAGTATTTTGTTTTTCATAAGGATCATGACTCAATACAGAGGATTGTCAATATTTTTATTATCATATCTAGGAGCTCATTAAAATAGGAAAACTCAAGGAAATTGTGCTTCTCAAATTTAGATGATGGCTAGAGAATGAGAAGGAAAAAAGGAACAAACAAAATCTTGTACAATTCTTTTAGATAAGCATGAGTATTTCATAAGTGACATACTTTAATAAGTCTTAATCTAAAAGGGAATTGCAGAAATTATAAACATGTAATTCATACATAATTGAATAAAAGCAAGTTCTAAGACATTGATTTATTTATTTGAAGACGAAAAATCAAATTTTGATAAAAAATAAATGATTTATAAAATATACTTTAGGAACCTTTTAAAAAACTTGGTAAATTCTCAATGTAACTTATCTTAGAACTAAACAAAAACTTAGGAAAATTTGACCTTGAAATCAGGAAATTCACCCAATTGACTAGACATACAACAACAACAACATGCCTTTATCCCACTAAGTGGGGTCGGCTACATGAATCTTTCTTCTCCATTGTGTCATATTATGTGTCAAATTCTCATTTAATTCAAGTATACTAAAGTCATTTTGTATACATCTTAACCATGTCTTTTTAGGTCTACCTCTACCTCTCTTAGCATAAGGCAAATCTAATGCATCTACTCTCCTAACAGGGTCATTGGATGGCCAATGCTTTATGTGGCCAAGCCATCTAAGGTGACTCTCTCTAATCTTATCTACCATTGGAGCTACTCCATTTTTTTCCTGAGCAAACTCATTTCACATTTTATCTCCAAGAGTAAAGCCACTCATCCACCTAAGCATCCTCATCTCTGCAACACTTAACTTAGTCTCATTCTTCTCTTTTATTGGCCAACATTCTGCACCATAAATCATTCCAGGTCTTACCACAATCTTATAAAATTTTCTCTTAAATTTAAGCGGTACTTTTCTATCACACAGCAGGCCAGATGCATTTCTCCACTTCAACCATCCAACTTGAATTCTACTAATAACATCTCCATCTATTTCACCATCATTTTGAACAATAGAGCATAAATATCAAAACCACTCACCCTTTTTAATGACTTGTTCACCTAATGTCACAACACTACCACTATAACTTCTACAACTAAAATTACACTCCATATATTCAGTTTTAGATCTACTTAAATGACAACCTTTAGACTCCAAGGTTGACCTCCATAATTCAAGTTTATCTTGGACTCCCTCTCTAGTCTTATCAATAAGAAGAATGTCATCAGCAAAAAGCATACACCAATGTACATCTTCCTATAAATGCATAGTAAGAACATCCATAACTAAAGCTAAAAAGATAAGGGCTTAAAATCCTTGATATAATCTAATTGAAATAGGAAAATATTTTGTCAAACCTCCTATGTTTGGACACAAGTAACAACTCTAGTATACATATCCTTAATGACTTGAATATAACCAATATTAACTCGTTTCTTTTCTAGAACTCTCCAAAGAACATCTCTTGAAACTTTATCATAAGCTTTCTCTAAATCAATAAATATCATATGTAGATCCTCCTTACTTTCTCTATACTTCTCCATCAAACTTCTTAACAAATATATAACATCCATAGTTGATTTACCTGGCATAAAACCAAACTGATTGTGAGAAACTTTTGTATCACATCATAACCTATGCTCAATTACTCTCTCTGATAATTTTAATGTATGACACATTAACTTAATTTCTCTATAATTTGCAGACTCTTGTGCATCTCCTTTATTCTTAAATATGGGACCAACAAACTCTTTCTCTACTAATTTGGCTTCTTTTTAATCTTTAAAATAACATTAAAAAGATTTGTGAGCTAAGAAATTCTTTGATCTCCTAAACATTTTCATACTTTTATTGGAATATCATTAGGTCCTACTATTTTTTACATTTCATTTTCTTTAAAGCTTCTTTAACTTCAAATTTACTAATATGAAGATAAAAATAAAATTTTTATTTTTATTTAGGGTATTAAGGTTGCTAAGATTAATCATATTTTTAGATCATTCATTGAAAAGTTTATCAATTGGCTAGACATATTTGGACTTAATAAAAAATTTAAATTCTAAAGTTAATATTTACTTATTTAGTATAAGTTGGCCAAACTTGAAATTTGAAACTCAAATCATTGACAAATTAGATTGAAAATATGAAAAAACTTAATCATAAATGCAATCCAAACTAGTTAAGCTAGTGTTAGATTAATCACTCCTTACAGGGTGCTAAAGCCCTTAGGTAAAGAAACAATCTATATTATGAAGTTGTTCTATTACTTAACTCAAGCATTTTTCATTGTAGGAAATAAGTTAATTTTGAAGAGCCGAGTAAATTAATAATCGTGCCACCATTAATTCAATAATATAAAATATTGTCAAATTAACAACTCTTGCATTCATCAATTTCAAAATTTATACAATTTCCTTCACAACAATTTTTCTATTCACTACTCAAATATTAACATTTTTTATTTCTCTCAAAATTTCATAGACAATAATCATGATACATTTCTAAATATCTAAAGGAATAAAATGTAAGTCCTAAGAAAATATATTCATGTAATATCAACAATTTCATCAAGGTTGATTGAGTTTTACAACAACTTTTATATCGAAAGAATGGTCCTCAAATGGTTGGCTTGAAGAAAGGTGTCATATATCAGCTCTAATCTTACAGTGCATTAAGTTGTTCCATTTAGAAAGCCCCAAATAAAATCTTCTTCAAGGCATTGACATTCCTAATTCTTCTCCTTCACATCAAAAATATGATTGCAATCTTTTTGTACATATCTTGAATCATGCTTTAGGGTTGATCAACAATTTCATCAAGGTAGATTGACTTTTACAACTTCTTTTATATCCAAGGAATGGTCCTCAAATGGTTGGCTTGAAGAAAGACATCACATATCAGCTCTAATCTTGCAGTGCATTAAGTGGTTCCTTTTAAAAAGCCACAACTAAAATCTTCTTCTAGGCATTAACGTTCCTAATTCTTCACCCTCACATCAAAAATACAATTGCAAGCTTTTTGTACATATCTTGAATCATGCTTTTACATGTCAAAGAAATTATTGAAGTCTTTAATGGCCTTTCAAAGTTGTTATCTTTGCATCAGCTTTAACTCTTGATAAAGCTGCCCCTTTCTCCAACAATTGAGTTCCCAACTTTTTGTTCTCTTATGCAAGAGTTTTCTTCTACACACACATATTTATACTAACTCCTTCCAAGTGTGATCAACATCATTCCATTGAACAAAAAGATAGGTATTTAAATTTCACAAACTCTATGTTTCAATCACTCAAGATAATCTCTAGCTCAACATCAATATTTGTTCTTTTTAACATTAAAAAAATATATGTATAAGAGTTGATTTGAATGTTAGTTTGCATCTCCTTGATAAGTACTTTGGTGTCCATGTGTCCCTATGATCTCTAAAATAATTGACTAATCAAATGATAATTATAATAACTCTGGACAAAAAAATGACATAGGTTGACCCTTCAAGCTGTGAAAATCTCAATTAACTCAGGAGGAGAGAAAGAGAAAATGTAGACCTCCTCTCAAAATCACCTCATAGACAGAAATAACTAAGCATTAGTCATTCATAGATTTTTTTTTATATAAAAAAATATTCATTGAGAAATAAAATAACATTTTTTGTGAGAGATTTACATATCATGGAGAGTATCTTAAAAAATTATCAAGTAATTTAAGAAATAGATAAATCATGAAAAGTTCATAAAATAAGAAATAAAAAAATGATAGATTTTATGAACTTGTAATTCATAAAATTTTTATCCTATCAAATAATAATATATTTTTTATGAAAAAATTCATGAGAAAGAAGCAATATATTTATATATATATATATATATATATATATATATATATATATATATATATATATATATATATATATATCATATATATGTTTTCAAACCACAAAGATTTTGATGTTAAAAATAATTCACAAATGATATGTTATCCAATCAAGCATTAATCTTCATATAACTTTTTAGCTATTTTTAAAATTTTTTTGAAATAAATTCAAAATTATTCATTCTTCATCATTACTATTTTATCATAAAAAGTATAAATAGAGGATTATTACTTGCTTTTCCAAAAATATAGCTATGTGAAGAACTCTGGAGCTCTGTATGATGCCTTTAGACCACCATTATTATCATCTGGTGATCGTCCCATAATCAATCAATGTTCAACCACCAACATCCCATTCTATTATAAAAGCATCATCGTCTAACTATCACTGTCTAATCATTTTTTATTTTTTTTGGGACGGGTATCCACCCAACACCCCATCTATCTTATGAGTAGGGATGTCGTTGTATAATCCACAGGGTATCGCGACATTAAATGCCACTTGCATCGGGTCACTTGATGTTTATGGCGACGCCTACCGGAGAGGAATCAAAACGATCCAGGGGTTTTACTTCAGCAAAGAGAGACGGTGGTTAATCATTATTATTTGATTGTCATTATCTACTTTTGTCATCTTTCAACCAATGTTAAAGTTTTTTAATAATATACACTTTGATTGTTTGACTTTACAACTTCTTTATATAAAAAAAGTAACACCCTGTTTTTAAATTATTGGTGGGGCGAGTCGCCTGAGCCAGTTAATCTCTACAGGAAGCCCTATACCTAAGATGGGGAAAGTAGGGATCGACCGCGTGTAGTGATAAATGTGACGGTATCACAGGATTATCATGATAATATCACAAGATGGGTGGGGTGTTGAGTAGATACCCATTACAAAAAAAAAAAAAAAAAAAAGAAAAGGAACTTACATTCATGTTCAACAGAGTCACGAGTGTTGAATCAAATGGGGACAAAAGGAGGGTATCTATCTATCAGTGGATCAAAGTATCTATCACATAATTAAAGAGTGAAAAGCAGAAATGGCAAATACCGGCATAACTACACCACACAGAGCTCAGCCAGCACATGGCCGAATTATATATAAGAAATGCTGATACAAAACTAAGAGGTGAAAACATTCATATCGTAATAATTAGAGGAGAGTTATTTTTCCAAAATTATGAATTGAAATAATATATTTTTTTGATTTTTCATTCAGCTTTTTGAAATAAAATATGAGAAAAAAATAAATATATATTTTCATTATAAAATAGTTCTGATTATAAAAATAATAATAACTCAATTGGGAGAATAATATGTATTATTAAATTTAGAGTTTTTAACGACTTTGTAATTAAAATTTTTTTAATTAATATTTTTAAATTTAGCCAACTCATAAATACAAGAAGTTATTTTATACAAATTATGCACATAAATCTATATACAAATTACAAAAGTATATGATATATTCTATAAGATTAAAATATAACATTATATTTAATTATGTACTGCTCTATGTATTTTTATTATTATTATATATATATATATATATATATATATATATATATATATATATATGCTCTCACAATTCACAATCAAAATAATATATTTAATTTATAGTGCATTTACATACATAGCACTCAAGCCTTATATATTTACATATCTAACGCTTTAATTTTTGTATTTATAAAATAGCATTTAAAATTTTAATATTACATCAAAAATAGCATCATCATTATCTTTTCAAAATAAAAAAAATATGTTATATTTATAAATATCAACTTTTAAATATTAAATAGATAAATACATAAAATTTTATATTATGTATGTAAATTTTTCATAATATATTTATAATAATTTTCACAAATTGATCCCCGGTATCAGGACCTTTGCACTTTCTTTTAAGAAAACAAGATATAACTTAAATAAAAAATAAAGTAAAATAATTTTTTTTTGATTGAGAGAATATTTGAGTAAATTTAATTATATATATATATTTTTTTTTAAAATTTGATCTCTTAATTAATAAATTAAAATGACTTGCATATTAAAATAAAAGTTAATACTTTGAACTAAAGAACACTCTCCGTTTTCCTTAGCTCGTGTTAAAGGGACCAGAAAATTTGACCTGATCTGTCTGGCGGGATAATCGCCACGTAAGATCGATGTTGCTCTCCTTGAACGCAACGGTCATATTGGTCTTTGAATGGTCGTTAAGGCACGTGCTTCGATCACGTGATGAGAAACAAATTATAAATAGGTGGGAATTTTTTTTAGACAAGCTATTTAATGCAATTAATAATACCACGAAGCACCACCCTTGTTCCTTAGTGTTTGTTCCTTAGTGTTTGTGAATTAATGCATACCATAATAAATTATTTAATTATTTTAATGAAAAATATTTTAAATCAAATTATCTAATTTTGATGATGATAAATGTGATGATTATGAGTGGTTGAGTGGAAGAATTAGTGGTTCAATAGATAAACATGAAAATTATATATTTTTTATTTTCATGAATTCAAATTATTTTGCAATTTATTACTTGTAATTTTTTTTTTAAAAAATAGTCCAATTGATTATACTGAAGATGAGTTAGTTTGGTTTGATTTCATAATGAAGCTGTATGAACTATGCGATAATTTTGTCTTAATCGCATTTGATGGTTGAGTATTCGTGGTAATTTTCTTCTTTCTAAACCGTCAACAACTAGCGATCGGTTCATATTTGAGCATGATGAATTTGTTCGTGCCGACCTGTTGCCAAGACTATCACCTGCCTCATATGAGAATGGAAAACTGGAGCTATTTCTGCATCGGTGGATGAAGAATAACGTGAAATAGAGAAAAGACCTGGACAGATAAACTAGAAAATGAACCTCAGATCTGTCCTAGCAAAGTTGCTTTGCACCTTAAGATAGAAGCCTAAACTCAAAAATGGAGTGGATCTGAGGTGGCCTAGACTGTGAATTAACAAATTAGATTTAGAATAAATCAAGATGTAGATGTAAAAGTCTATTTACAATACCTCTTAAATAAAGAAGATTGAGCTAATTTTGAGTAAAATTTACAATAGAACAACGATATTGAATCTAACTTTATTTTAAGATTTATTGTGTTTATATTTATTATATTTTGTAATATATATAATCTTTCATTCATCATCATTATTAAAAATATTACTCATTTAAGTAATTTTAAAAAGTTTTAGAGTCCAGCTGAAATTATTTTTATTTTTTATATTTATTTATATTTTGAATTGAAATAAAATATATTTTATGATAATAGTTATTTTAAAACACTTAGAGTACGGGTTTCTAAAAGTTGTATTAAGTGTTTCTTAAAATAATATTATTTATTTAAAAAATAAAAATATAAAATAAATTTGAAACCAAACAAACTCTTAATAATATTTACATCATCATAATTGAACCTCAAATTGAATCCCTATGGAATCTTTAACTTTAAACTTTTTCTTATACCAGTTCAATGTCTAGTTTGATTCTAAAATCTTGGGTAAAATTATTAACTCTCATGTTAGCTTTATTTGTATTGATGATCAATCATTAAAATAAATTTCTTTTTCTTGCTATGATTTAGGCATTAACCCTATCTACATAAAAAATACTAGTCATTGGTGTTCAATTATAAAACTTACGGGATTGTTTGTGATCACTTTTAGTATTTTATTTATTTATTTATTTATATTTTATTTTATTTATATTTTGATTTGAAATAAAGCATATTTGGAAGTGATGTCATTGAAAAATTCATTTGTTCAAACATAAATCTTGATTTACATATAATTATATATCTCTTAGAATTAAAATCTTGATCCTTCAAATTCTTTTTTGGCTATCAATATAGTCAAGCTAATCATCTCGATGGGCTGACTCTATGACATCAAAAGCTAACCGATTCAAGTTCATATTAGGCCAGATTAAACACTTGAAATATTGAAAACTTTAAAATTTTATTTAGATTTCTAGACAGCTTCTAAAAATGATATGTTTATAATCAATTGGCGTCTGAAATCTAAATCTATATCTCTTCATTGGACTTTATTTTGACACTCAAATACTTAAAATACATCTCCTGATCAATGAGATCATTTTGATTAGCCCGACAAAATGGTTTAGATTTTGCCTATATTTGCAAAAAATGCCACTTCTAAAATTTATAAATAACCATTAATTCTTCACATGAAGGGATTGCAGTTGAAAATGAGAGAGTGCTCTTACGCTTGAAGAATCCTAGGACACAATAAGACCACCTCACCATTGAATCATCAGCTTGCCACCATGCATCATCACTCAACCATCATCATCGAACCTCCAATGGCCGCTGCAATTGGACCGCCTAGCTATTTTGCCACCAACAATATGAACCCGCTTCACCAACATTACGGTTAAAATCACCTAGGCGTGGCAACCATCATCGAATTGTAGGTCTCCCTTTAGACCACCACTCAACCAGCATTGTTGGATCGCTATTGGCCATATTGGATATTGTTGCCCCCATTTGAGATATTAATCATCATCATTGAACATCTAATATCTCACTTTTATACCATCATTGGACTATTGTCAAGCGCTATCTAATGCCATCATCAACCACTATCATTGAAACGTTGTAGGCCATTGTCACCAGATCGCCGTCCGGTCATTACCATAAGGGCATCAACACAAGACCATAATTTATAAAATATTAATTGTATTTAATCACTATCATCATATCGCCACCATTTCTTGGCTTATCAAACTATCGTCGATTATCATGGATCATTGACCGATATCTGATCTTAACTATTGGCATCACTTACATTAGAGTTTGTTCCTATAATTCATGTATATTATATTGTATTAACTCCTTCCCAAACTATGAAGAAAGATATTATTTGTAACCGCAGATATATATACTAATAGAACCAGTTAAGCTTGATCAAGCCCCATGATTTTTTGCTCATTTCTTGGAGTTTTTTATGTAAAAACTCTTGTGCCTCTTGCAACTTTTCTTTTATCTATGTGTAGGCTAGACCTTCGTACAAAGCTAAAATGTTAAACACCTTCTTTCTACTACCGCGAATGTTTCTGCACACAACCGATAGTGATAGTTATTCTTATAAATACCCAATACATAAAAAAAATTGTTTTAGTATTTTTAAAATAACGTGATTTAATTTTTTAAAATAAGAAATAAAAAACATAAAAAGTGCACCAATTTAATTTGTTTTTAATAATAGCATAAAAGCAAAAACAATAGACAAAAAATATAATTAAACTCAAATGGACTCTAAATAAATATAATTTTAAAAACAACATAAAAATTAAAATTAAAAATATGAAATAAAATTGATCCCAAACAAGCCCTCAACTTTTGGTTGAATTGAGTTATAGATCATTGGCACATTAAACTCCTTTTTGGCCCATTCAATCTGCACTCACCACCAAAATAATATTAAAGCTTATGATTAACTTCTAATTGAGGGATCATATAATCTATATGTGACATTCATTAGAGTTTAAGAGCATATGACCTTATGAGGTCTTAATAATTGAGTGGATTGCTGGAATATACTTTTTGATGAGATATGAGTAATATTCAATTATCTTAATTTAAGAAATTATTAGTTGGAGATTAATCTATAAGTACTAAGAATAAAAGGTCGAATAAATTCAAAGGTAATATTTCCATTTTGGCCTTCAAACATCTTATTTAGCAATATTGCCTTGATCATGTTTAAACAACCTCTTCTTAGGTGAGAATTGCCTAGATAGTAAACTTTTTTATTTTAACTTATTTATTGATAGAAATTTAATGAACTGTTTAGGATCACATTTTATTTTATTTTATTTTAAAATTTTGTTTAATATAAAATAAAAATATATTTAAGATTTTTGAACATATATATATATATATATATATATATATATATATATATATATGAGATTAATGATAATATGTTTTTGAAATAATTTTAAATATTTAAGTACTACTGATATAACTATTAAAATTTAAATATTATATATAGAGAAAAATTTATATACATATCATCCAATTCTTATGTATTTATATATCTAACAACTAAAATTGAAGTTTCGATGTTAGATATATATATATATATATATAAGAATTATATGCTATTTATGTAAATCCTTTAATTTTTATTTATATTTTTTATTTCAGGCCTAGTAATTGTCTTCGTTGAGAAAACCTAATTATTTTATTATTATGAATTTTATTTTTGCGACTTTTTTCACTCTTTCTATTTTCATCACGAGATGGGAACACAGGAATGAGAGATAGGGCATTAAATCTATTTGAAAGGGTGAGAATGACTCGTTGAAGGAACATTGATCAAAATGATAAGTGATAATTATATCATTATTTTTTCTTGTAGATATTTTGTAAATTAAAATGTTTTTAAATATTATTTAAACTAAAAGTGTTGCACATTGGAACATTCATGATGATAGAAAGAAGATGTTTAAAATCTTAATTTTGTATGAAAATCTAATATACATAAAGATTAGAGAAGAGTTGTAAGAGTCACATAAGTTTTTATGTGTAAAATTTAAGAAAAGGAAAAATTATAGGACCTAACTTAGTTGAAATAATTCAACTAGTGTATGTCAATGGTTACAAATAAATCCCTTTTCAATAAATAGAAAAGATGTTGGTATAATATAATAAACATAACTTAAAGAAAATGAACTCAAATATAGATGATGATATAAGTCAACAACATGCATCGATTTTATAGGTGAAGATGTGTATCAACCAAATAAGCAGTGAAAACATTATTGGAACCAATGAATATCGAAGTCTGCAAGTGAAGATATAGTCGAATGACAATAGTCAGATTATGCAATTAAGAATTATGATTTGGAGATCATTAGTGGGTGCTAATGATAAAGAGATGCTAATTGATTGATGATAGTTAAGAGATTATTATTAGATGATATTAGTCGAGTGATCGTAGTCAGGCGACCATGTCTATATTTAGGCCACCATAGTTGGTTATTGAAGGTTAGGTGATCAAGTCAAACAACTGTAATAAGCCTTTGGAGCTCAAGTAGCCATAATCAAGCATTGGATAATGGGAAACTATAGTTGGTGATTAGAGGATGGCAGACTGTAGTTAGGAAGCAATGGATGAGCGATCACAATAATTCTCTCAATCATGAGATATTTTTTGAGTATTTGAGTGCTTTAATGATGTTAGAATTCGATGATCTTAGGTTGATTAGATATGTGTTTAGACTTCCAATTTGCTTATAAGGTTGCCAAAATTTGAGGTCATTTGATAATTAAAATGATATTTCAAAATTTGTAAAAATGTTTAAAGTGTTTGATCTAGGCTCATTTAGATTTGAATCATGCCATTTTTGGTGTCATCAAGTTCGTTTCTTTGAGATGATTGGCTTGATTATAAATTTACCAAAATTAGAGTTTAAATGGTATAGAATTCAATTTCAAAAGTTGTCCAATCGTGCATGCGTTAAAATTCATATTTGAATAAATGGATTTTTATAATGATATATGTTAACCTCACTTTTGGAGTGAGCTTTCAACTTCTTCACCTTAGACATAGGATTCCTTTAGACATTAAGAGTTCCTTAGATTAAGACACTTCTAGTGATTAGGTAAACACTCAATCTAACCTTAGAGACTTAGAAGAGTTAGCCATAGGAATAGGTTATGCCTTAGGGGTGTTAGGAAAGAACTTGCCTACCCTATAGCTTGAACCAAATCCTTACTTCCTCTTTTCAAGTCAAACTTCAAAATCAAATCAAATTTCCAAATCAACCTCAAACTCAAATCAACTTCAACTTAATTGATTTTCTCAAATTCAAATTAATTCCAGAATCCAAATCATGAATCAATTCCAAATGATTGAAATCGATGATCTATCGATGATCTAAATCCAAAATCTTTCCCAAGCCTTTGATTTTATATTATGGACTTAGCTCAAATCAAATCTAAATCACTTCAAACTCAAAAGATTTTCTCATTATTTATTTATATTTTCATTTATATTCACAAATATAAATGAAATATAAATTCAAATAATCAAAACCAAATTCAAAACTCAAATCCAAATCTAATCAAAGTCCAACCTAAACTCTTTCAAGACAAATCCTTGAATTCCTTCAAATCAAAGTCAAATCACTTCAAATTCAAAAGATTTTCTCATAACCCATTTATATTTTCATTTATATTCACAAATATAAATAAAATATAAATTCAAATAATCAAAACCAAATTCAAAACTCAAATCCAAATCTAACCTAAATCCAACCTATGCCCTTTCAAGTCAAATTCTTGAACTCAACCAAATCATCCTCAAATCAATTCAAACCTTTGGATCTTCTCTCTAAACAATCAATCCTTCAATCACAAATCAAATTCAATAATAAAATTCAATCATCAAACCAAATCAGACCAACTCAAGTCAAACCCATGTTCACCCTTTGAACTTGAAATTGTCAAATGAATCAAAACCCATTTGACTCCAAATCACTTGCAATTGAATTTATATTTCAATCATAAGTCTATATGTAAGTTCAACCAAACTTGAATAAAGCCTTGATCAAGCCAATTGACCCAGTTAGGCTCACTTGACCCAAAGTGACATAAAACACTTTTTTGTGCTAAATTCTAATCCTACCCAAATTGGATTGAATTAAGCCCATCTAAGCCTCACATTGTGAGCAACAATCATCACAGGATGATCAATCACCTAAATTGGGTCAAACCAAGTCAAACCTAGCATTTGACTAAGTCAACACTTAACCTAAATGAAACTTACACTAGCCAAAATCCACCATAGGCCAAATTGATTGAAACCATTGATCTAAATGAATCCAAAATCAATTGAACTTGAACAATGATTAAACCTTTTGGCATTGGTCACTTGACCTAAGTCCCAAATTGACCTAATGGGTCAAAATGGGTCAAATCTTGATCTAATCCAAATTGATTGCAACCAATGGGTCAAATTCATTCTAAATCACTTGTTGAACTTGACCAAAGCTCCAATTTGGACCCAATCAGTGACCATAAACCCAACTTGACCTAAAAGGTCAAATCAACTTGAAATCAAACCAAACTAAAATTGATTGAAACCAAAGCTTGTAAAATATTTCAAATGATCAATCAAGCCTAAACTAACCCATGACCTAACTCAATTGGATCAAATGGGTCAAATTGGTCAACTTGACCTATTTGACCTAAGTGAACTCAAATGAATCAAAATAAAATCTAAACTAAATTGAACCAAAC
The DNA here is from genome assembly GCA_021442155.1 of Cymbidium sinense. NCBI lineage: Eukaryota > Viridiplantae > Streptophyta > Magnoliopsida > Asparagales > Orchidaceae > Cymbidium > Cymbidium sinense. The sequence continues at coordinate 33,000,688 of CM038230.1, read as the reverse complement.
CAATGATACCAAAACACTTTAAATGGTCATATGAACCTAACCTAACCCTAGGTTTGACCTAATTTGATCAATTGGTCAACTTGACCCAAGTTGTCCATTTTGACCTAAATGGGTCAACTTGAACCAAATAATATCAAATAAACTCAAAATTCATTAAAAATTGGCACAACCCATTTTTCAATCATTTCAAATCTGTCCAAACCAACATCAAAGTTAAATGACCATTTTACCCCTAGGTCAAAGGGTAACCTATGGCCAAATCCACTTAGAATTTGGTCAATTCCTTTTCATGGCCACTTGACATCCTCTTAGTGGACCATTTGGACACCAAGGGAGGTGGTGCACATGACCCAATGGGTTCAGGTAAGCCATGACCCAACCCAAGGCCAAACTGACCTCTCCAATCAAAATTCTCCACTTGGATCACCTCCCATACTCATTTAACACATATGCATATCCTCCATTCCACTTCTCTACCAAAACCGAAGCACATGGGATCCCTAACAGCCTAACCAACCAATTAAATCAGAGCAATTGATCAAAAATGAAAGAACAAGCTTCGGCCGTCTGATCCAAGTAGAGGGAGATATACTCCCCCTCATTTCCACTTAAACCAAGACTATTGCATTTGATTAAGCTTAGAGAATCAAAGGCAAGCTTCTCCAAGCTTCCCAAACATTCCTAAGCTCATTTAAACTTCTCCTTCTCGGTTTCCTTCATAGTCGAATTAAGGGAGGTGAGAGAAATTTCCAACTTAGCTAATTCTCAATCAAAGCTCAATTCCTTTGCAAGCACCATCAAGGAGGCAAGTCGAGCTCACCCAAAGCATTTCCCAAGCATCCAAGCCACGAGAAGGTAGACCTAGACCAAAGCCACAAGCCATTGGAGGAGAGCTTGGTCAATTGGAAGATCCACTTAATCTCAGGGCTTGAAACTTTTGACAGGGCTTCCTCTCCACTAGACGAAGCTGCCTCAACTGTTGGAAGCACCGATGATAGCCTCCAGTGAGGTATGACTCAAAACTGAGCTCCCATTAAAAATTTCTTGGTCTTTTGTGAAGGGAATTGTAACCCCATTGAAATTCAACCATTGAATCTTCTTCTCTATGCTTCTTGATGGTGTGGGTTGAATCTCTGCCTAATCCGAGCTCAAGTAAGCTCAGATCAAGCCATGGAGGACGGACAGTCTCCGTCTCCGTAGGCTTAGGCAGTGATGAATAATGGGTCATCAATCCTATGTATTTTGGATGGATGACCTTGATTATAACACGCTAGATCTCTGATTTAATCCTTCATAATTACAGACTTAATCCTGACAGTCAATTTGATAACTTAAATAACCAATCTTATCGTGCCAAGGGGAAATGTGCACCGCGTTAATAGTCCATATGGCACCGATGGTATTAATTATATAATTAGGTTATTTAATTACCTATTAATCACAGAAACTTCATAAATTCACAACTAGATGTAGAAAATCCAAAAAAAAATGCAAACTCAAGTTCATTTTAAAGATAATTAAAAGGGGAATCCAATAAAAGTAAGTTAAATTGATTTCAAATAGTGAATTCTCCTTAATTAAGGTTTAAATAAAATTTTAATAACCTTAATTACTCCCTAATAATTTCATTAATTAATTCCAAACTTCTCAGACATGTTTAGGGGGATGACTTCTGCCTCCCCTTATTTTCTTGGAATTTATTAATGAGTTGATTAGGAAAATTAATTAATGAACCTCTAATAACCCTCTTAATGTAATTAAGAGTAATTAAGCATGTGAATAGTAAATTAATCCTTTAATTAAGATAATTAAACATTATTTAAGTGAGGAGGAGGTTTATGGAATGGGTTCGGGAAAGTTTCCCTAAATTATTCCCTAAACTCCCTTTCTTCCTTAATTCAAATATAATTAAGGGTTAATCCACTAATGATCTACTTAATTAGCTTAATCAAACTTTCAAAATCAATCTGAACTTAATCAATCTCTTGTTGGGTAGATCCTTAGGTGTTTAAAAGCCTAAGGTAAATTTAAGGAAATCATTTCCAACCCATATGTGCGGGAGGGTTATGAAAGTACTTAATTAAAATTCTTTAGCTTAATTAATCAATAATTATGAGCTAATTGCATTAGGCCCCTTTCTTTCTTAGGTGCATTGCTGATTTAAATTTCATGTGGTTGTATATCATATGTTGGCTCATAATTATTAGGTTAATTATGTTAAAGTGGTATAGGTAAGGGTAATTGATTTGTTATATACTTAAACAAAATATAAAATCAAGTTAATTGTTCTAAAAATTAAACTAAATCAATTCACACATGAGGGAAATGGGTTAAGACTAGCAAACTCTTCTCACTTTTCCTAAATCAAATTCAAATCCAAAAATAAAATAAAAATCTCTTTAAAGAATTTTGATTCACTTTAAATGATCTTATTTTTTAAAGATTATCTTTAGGAATTAATTAGGATGAATGAAATCATATGCTTACATCGCTTTATCTCTTTTCAAGCATGTTAAATGCTATTTTTCATGTGAATTTATTCCCTTTTGAAAAATTAATTAAATTAAATATTTCTTTTATGTCAAATTGCATGTTTTGGCTGAAGTAAGAATATGAGTGGATATTATCACTACTAAATCAAAAATTATTTTCAAAACTTATAGATCAAATATCATAAATGGAAGTATGCTACTTATAAGTATTTATAAGCTTGCATGTGATTATAATATAAAATGTGCTTTATGTAATTTTCTTCTCCCCTCTTAACATAGATTTGAATAGGATTTGCAAAGTGTATAGTTCATTTGAAAAGAACATAACACTTGCTTAAATCCATTCATATTCAATTCTATGTTACAACTTAAGAATGATCTTCACATTCAAACATGTAAATTGCATGACCAAATTAAAACACAAAAAGATCTTTTGCATGACTCTTCCTCCATTTATTTGCTTTTTTATATGCACAAGTATTTAAAAAAAGTGATATATTAGATTGGACATCCCGGGGTTGTAAGGCTTTAAGTAGCTCTAAGTAGGTCTTATACCTTACACCCCTAATGTAGAAAATAATGGCACCATACTCACTTATGTCTTTCATACATGAAAATGTGCATTTGATTAATGGATAAAAAGTCCCCCTTTTCTGCTTAATAAAAACATCTATTCATGGAATACCCAAATTTTCCTAAATAACATCTCTTAGCATTCATCATCAAAGTATGCTAATGTTTGCATTTGCATGTACATATATGCTTAAGATCATTCATATGCATGATATACATGTTGGAAAAAAAAAATAAAAGGATGTGTGTTATGTTATAGTAATTCACCTTAATTAATCCTAAAATGCCTTTCTTATTGGATAGGTTTGTTTAGAGAAAATATAAACTTAGGATTAATTAAAATACATAATAAAACACTCACTAAAAAATCATTAATGAATCTACCTTATAAATTACTTAAGGTAGGGAAGAAAAGAGGTTCTCTTCTCTTTTCTTCTCTTTACAACTTTTAGTAATTAAATGTAGGTTCATTCAAATCAAATCAAATCATCAAATAAAATTAACAAAATCAACTAAATCACTTAGAAAATTTTAACCTTAAAGTCTAACTAAGGCATGACACACAAGCTTTAAATGGCATACACATTTGGCCAAGCCATAATTTCTAGCCCTATGTTTGGGCGGTGCATGGTTTGATGCTTGGTTTTATTTTGTGATTTAATGTTTTTAGACTGGATGTTAGGGTGTATGTGCGTAGACTAGATGATAGGATGATCTTAGTCTAATCATGTCTTCTGCAAGGGATTGTGCTTAAGGGGTATTGTAATAAAGACATAAAAATTCTTTTTACTATGCATGTTGCTTATACCCCTAAGCATAATTCAAATTAGGTCAGGTAGGCTTGGTTGCCCATGTGTGGGGTACTAAGTATAATTTATTCATATACATGCTTGGGTTGTGTGGTATGTTTAGCTAATCTATATTTTATAGGTTTAATTAAATTTACTTTTCCCATTTTCATATAATTTTTTAATTAAGATTTGGAATGAATGATATGGTAGAATTAAGGTGAACATTGGTCATAAGACTAAGCCTTATGCACCATGTGAAGCCTTGGAGCAACTACATCCTAACCAACCAAAAGAAGGAAACAAATGGAGAAAAAGAAAGAAAAAAGAAAGAAATGAAGGAAAGAAGAAATGAAGAATGAAGAATGAAGAACCCCATAACATGAATTTCTTTTTGATTATAATTTTTCATTTATAATCTGGGTTGTATAAGGGTAGAGCTCGACTACCCATTTCTTTTTGGGTTTGTGCGGTGGAGCCTGACCACATCAACCTTCTATTCTTTTAAGCTAGCTTTATAAAATTGTTTGATGTTTGTTTAGCTTGTGCATTAAGATGACATATTTTTCCTAGTTTCTTCCTCACTTTGATGAATGACCTGGATGCGATTAGGCTCTTAGGAAAAGAAATAAATTTTCTATCCAATTAATCAACTCAAAATAAAAAAAATTAATAACTCATAACCTCACCTAAATCCTAAGACATAAATCAAGATAAAAGATTTAGCAACCCCTTAGCTGGATGTTGGATGTCTCACATCATGAATAAAAAAGCATCTTGCTTCACTCTTGCTTATAGAGGCATTCTACCTTTGCTAGAGAACATTGCTTGATCTTTGAGAGCCATGGTGAAAACACACCTCCTTCTTGCTGATTTTGGCCCATAACCAATTTCTCATGCATTAGGCATATGAATCCCATAGCCATTGTCAAATTAATTGTCCAAAAGATGAAAATAAACTTAACAAAATTTTCATTAGATTAAGTCATTATTCATGCCCTACATGATCTAGTCTCTTAGGGAGTGTGTTAAAGAATTTTGTCTTCTTTCTAAATAAATAACATCCTAGCTATCTTGCAAAGCATAAGACTTGCCTACATGTATTTAAAATCGTAGGAGGAGTTAGTTGGCGGCCACCCCCAACTGGTTGTAAGTCCAACAATCGGGTGATTTATCCTCTCTTATGGAGGCAAACCTTATACCCATTTTCTCCTTAGATTTAGGTCATTCCTTGGCCCTCTCCAAAGCTCCCTAGATTCTAATTTTGAGGTTGTTGTTTCCTTTTGTGAACTACAAGCATAAATTATCACCTCTTAGGCATTTCTACAATCTTGTGTTGTGGATTTGTAAGCCCTATATTTCTAATAAAAATTCAACTCTAACACATAATCTCTCTTCAAATTTCAAAAATATAAAGACCAACCATAAGATAGTTTAGGATACTCGCTAGGTTTCCTAGCATCGTGAGCATCCCATACTTATCTCCCTTTGGTTTCAATAATAACTCCCTCCTTTTGATCAATCCCATTTGATCTTTAAAAAAATCACCAATTGATTGATAGTCCTATCTTTGAAATCTTTGGAGACAATGATCATTTACTTTAGTCGAGAGCATTCTGAAGGAATCTCATTCCTTAAGATATAATTAACTATGGGGGCTTGCCTCTATAGGGAACTTAACGAACCCCATTTAAAATAAATCATACTTTACTTTTCCATGTAAAGTAGAGGAAGAATCTATGGTACATTCGAAGACTCGTTATGCTTAGGAGTCCTCATTAGGTGAGTAGGTCCATTGTATGATGGTGACTTCTATCTCTCGAGATAGTATATCATTCCTCAATGTCATACCCAATCACCCTAATGAGAATATCTACGGATCTACGTGGTGTCCAACCAAAGTGTAAATTTTTGTTTTCATTTATCTCAAAGATGAAAATAAAAATAAAACCACATATTTTTTTGGCGACTCCACTGGGGATGGTTCCTCTCTCGATCTTTAGTAAATGATCGTTGTCTTCAAGTATCGATAGTGGATTTGTATTTTATATGAGTTTGAGACTATCTTTCTTTTCTATTGGCACTTAGTTTATTTCATCCTTAAGCTAAGCTAGCCAACATCCTTTAGGTTTTAGAACCTCACCCCGTGTGGGTCTTAAAACCCCTGTTGGGTTCCCCAATAGATGAAAATAAAATTTAATCAAAAGAAAAAAGTTAAATTTTTATTTTCAAACTTCCCTTACCATTTCTATGGTAAGAAAAGGTTCATTTCAAAAATAAATAAGAAAAATAAATCCTTCATAAAATTTCACTTTTCAAAAACACTTTTCCAAAATGCACATAATAAAATACTTGCACACAAATTTTCATAACTCAACCTCATCTAACAATCTTCAAGATTATTACATGTAGGATCTTTTCAAAAATAAAATCAACAATCATCTTTTCAAAAAGCAAAAATGAATATTCTCATTCAATATACTCAAATTTATTGAATGTGGATTTCATTTCTAAACAAAATCCAAAAATTAGCTTTTCCAAAAGCACAAATGAACATTCTCATTCAATATACTCAAATTTATTGAATGAGAATTTCATTTTCAAATAAAAAAACCATCTTTTCAAAAAGCATATATGAACATTCTCATTCAATATGCCCAAATTTATTGAATGAAGATTTCATTTCAAAAATAAAATCAACAATCATCTTTTAAAAAATAAAATCAACAATCATCTTTTCAAAAAGCACAAATGAATATTCTCATTAAATATACTCAAATTTATTGAATGGGGATTTTATTTCTAAACAAAATCCAAAAAATATCTTCCAAAAGCACAAATGAACATTCTCATTCAATATACTCAAATTTATTGAATGAGGATTTCATTTTCAAATAAATCTAAAAAAAATCATCTTTTCAAAAAGCATATATGAACATCCTCATTCAATATACCCAAATTTATTGAATGAAGATTTCATTTCAAAAATAAAATCAACAATCATCATTTCAAAAACAAAATCAACAATCATCTTTTCAAAAAGCACATATTTGAAAATGAATACCCTCATTCAATATACCCAAATTTATTGAATGAAGATTTCATTTCCAAATAGAATCATATCACAACATTGAAATTCCATCAAGATACCTCACATATATTGAAGTTGGAATTTTTTTCTTTTCAAAAACACAAATTTGAAAATAAGCCTCTTCATTCAATATGTCCAAATATGTTGGATGGAGGTTTTATTTTCAAATGAAATTACACCATTTTAAATCCCACTCAACACATTCCACATGTGTCAAATTGGAATTCCCTTCTTGTCAAAAAGCAATAATCACACACAAAATTTCATCTTTGAAAAATAAAACATAATTGATCCCATTTTGCAAACCCAAATTTGTCAAATGAGAGTTTCATTTTTCAAAATACATTTGGACTTTATTTAGCATACCCAAATTTGCTAAGTAAAGATCCCTCTCTTTTCAAAAATCAAAATAACAAAATCAAAAATATATTTGAACCTTATTTATCATACACAAATTTGCTAAGTAAAGTTCTCAATTTTCAAAAATCAAAGACATTTAGATCCTTCATTTAGCATACCCAAATTTGGTAAGTAAAGATCCTCTTTTCAAAAATCAAAATGAAAACACATTTGGATCCTTCATTTAGCATATCCAAATTTGCTAAGTAAAGATCCTCTTTTTAAAAATAAAAACATCAAAAATCAAAACACATTTGGATCCTTCATTTAGCATACCCAAATTTTCTAAGTGAAGATCCTCTTTTTAAAAATCAAAATCAAACACATTTGGATCCTTTATTTAGCATACCCAAATTTGCTAAGTAAAGATCTTCTTTTCAAAAATCAAAACATCAAGAATCAAAACACATTTGGATTCTTTATTTAGCATACCCAAATTTGCTAAGTGAAGATCCTCTTTTCAAAATCAAAATCAAAAATCAAAACACATTTGGATTCTTCATTTAGCATACCCAAATTTGCTAAGTGAATATCCTCTCTTCAAAAATCAAAACATCAAAATCAAACACATTTGGATCCTTTATTTAGCATACCCAAATTTGCTAAATAAGATCCTCTTTTCAAAAATCAAAACAAAAATATTTGGACTTTATTTAGCATACATAAATTTTCTAAGTAAAGATTTCATTTCCAAATTTACACATGATTCACAAATAAGAAAAAGAAGAAGAAAATTGTTTTCAAAATAACTCATTTAGCATACCCAAATATGCTAAATGAGTATTCTTCAAACAAAATCAATTGACCTTTTACTTTAACATGCTCAAATTTGTTAAATAAAGGGTCCCCTAACACAAAAATCAAATTCAAATATGAATCAATGGAAGCATCAATCTCTTCAAAATATTTGAACCCATTTTCAACATACACAAATTTGTTGAAAATGAATTATAAATTAAAATCTCTTCCCCAATTCTACATTCTAAATCTCTCTCCTAAATTCAAAAGAACCCCACTTAACATATTCAATTTATTGAGTATGGGTTCAAATTCTAAAAATAATTTAAAGCATAAATCTGATTCGAACTTATTTTCAAAATTGCAGAAGTTCAACCCAGTTTTAGTCAGTTTTTCAAGTTCATTTCAATTTAATTCAAATAGATGCCCAAAAGTATGCATTTACTTTTCCTTTTGGGATGGATTTGGCCTTAGATCGAGCCAGCCTCCCACAGTCTGACTTTGCCAATCTAATTCACTTGATTAGATTGTGGGCTAGGATCACCTTCACAACCTTCAGAGTGTGGTGGCCGCGAAGCTATCCATGTAGAGATGTCTTTTGAGTTTCCTCACCAAGAGGAAGGCTATGGCTTCTTGCGTGTATTGCGGTTTAGCATCATTGCGTTTAGTGGTTCCCATTTCTACCCCAGTATGGGCTAACACCCACTCATTGGCTTCTTCCAAAGGGAAGGATCCTCTATCTTTAGGGATAGTCTCCCTACCTACCAGGTAGGGTTTAGTTCCCATATTATTCCTCCCAGCAGAGACCCGCACAGTCACACAAGATCAAGCGACATCATGCGCATAGCCAAAGAGATGGAGAGGCTTGTAGTAGAGCCACCCAGGATAGTGTCTCCTCTGATCACACATAACAAGTTTCATCCTCTCTCTCCGGATCTGATGGAGAGGAAGATGTTAGAAGGATCTCAATTTCACATCCACCTGCATTCACTTTGAGGCTCCTATCAGAGATAGGAGGAGGTCATATGCCAGCCTCAGATCAGTTCAGCATTGAGTTGGTGGGGCTTACGGACGGTTAGAGTCCAGGGCCCAATTTGATTTACGGTCAGTCATCCCTCGTAGCGTAGGTGAGCAGATCAGACAGGAGAGGGCTAGGGAGGCTTGTGTATCATTACATGTGACCAATAGAGAGAGATGAAGGAACACTAGAAAGTCAGCTGCCTCCGCTCTCATGAACTTTCCTGATCAGTGCACTACCTGCGCTGGTCATACACATCATATTGGCCAGTACTACTCACCATGGGAGGATGGCTCCCGCACAGAGAGAGCCAGTGGTGCTTCCGCCACACTGCTCTACTCCACATCTGCCATCTCCAGTACAAGTTCCATCTTCCACAGTTCCAGCGAAAGCCATGAAGGTAGCATCCAGGGAAAAGAGAGCCCCACTGGTGATTGGGCTACAACCAAGAGATCTCATTCTATCTACACGATCGATTGAGGTGAAGCCTAGCTCTTCTACTCGATCTCTTGCTACAGTTGTGGTGAAGAGGGAATGACAACCCCGTAGCATAGTAGTTGTGTCATCACCACCACCACCACAGAAGATCTTGGAGATAGCAGCAACCGAGGGAGAAGGAGATAGTTCAGTTGCCCCCAAGGCCATAGATCCTCCCAGGAGTAACACTTCTCCCATGACTAGCCGAGCATGTTTCTTCTAGTGAGCGTTGCCCTCACAAGGTTAGGTCTCCAGCATCAGAGGGAGTCAGATGTATTTCTGTTCATGAACATGATCCTGCCACTCGTTAGCCACAATTATTTGTGCTTACATAGTTGGACCGCTCCCTAGATGATATCGCAGCACATTATCTAATGAAGAAGAAGGAAATCATAGGGTATGCATGGTCCGATCTGGAGGAAGAGAAGGTTAGTTTTGATCATGAGGAAGATGATATGTTGGAGGATTCAGCCTAGGTGCATATGGTAGACACCAGGGGTTCCAACAAACTTTGGAAGGTGTTGCGGCCGAACAAGAAGATACGGCCCATTCAACCCAAAACCTCCTTTAACAACTTAAACAGAAGGATCAACAGATAGATAGGATGGGAAAGAGGCTTGAAAATTTGTTAACAACAGTCTTGGCACTTGAAATTAAGCCCGGTGGCATCCTATTATTGCATGTCTCCTGAAGGACAACACTAGCTTGGGAAGGTAATGTGACATACCATAAGAAAAAAGATATTAAACTCATGGTTGAGCAATAAGTGAGAGAAGCATTGGCGTAAGCCCGAGGAGGATCATTGGTTCTAGAGGGTAGACCTAGAGGAATTTGATGATATCTAATATCCTAAGCATTTTGTGCCACCTTCTTTCAAGAGCTTTGATGGCAGCGGGAACCCATGCTAGCACATACAGCGCGTCATGTACACAATGGCTGATGTAACTATTCCATCTTTTTGTTAGCAATTTAGCAGGCATAGCCTTTGATTATCGTTGAACTCCCCAGTGAAAACTTTGGTTAGAGCAACTCTTCATTAAGTGGTTTGCCAAAGAGAGGTGATCTCACACAAAAGCACCTGGGTCCCTCGTTGACTATATTCTCAAATGACATAATTTTGAGTATGAAATGTGAACCACAGCTGTCTAAATAACATGCCATTGAAATTCTACTAAGGAATATTCATGACCCAGTAGCCTTCATGCTCAAAGGTTTTATCATTGTTGACCTCATTTTTAGAATGACCCTCAACATTTCCATCTTAGATATAGGATTCCTCTTAGACACTAAGAGATCCTTAGTCTTACGTCACATCTAGTAATTAGGTGGACACTCAACCTATCCCTAGAAGACTTAGAAGAGTTAGCCATAGGAATAGGTCATGCCTTAGGGGTGTTAGGAAAGTTTCCTACCCTTAGCTCAAACCATTCCTCACTTTCTTTCTTTCAAGTAAAACTCCAAATCAATTCTCATTTGATTTTATCCAATTTCAAATCAACTCTATATGATTGAAATCCATGATTGAAATCTATGATTGAAATTCATGATTGAAATCTATGATTGAAACCCATGATCAAAATCCATCAAAAATTCTTAAGTCCTTAACCTTCCCTTAAGGACTTAATCAAAATTATGATTCAAACCTATTCAAATCTTAGAGATTTTTCCATAATACATTTATATTCTCATTTATATTCACATATATGAATGAAATATAAATTCAAATCAATCAAACTAAACTCAAAATTCTAAATCAATTCATTGAAATTCCCTAAGTCATTAGTTTTCCATTAATGGACTTAGTCTAAATCATGATCAAACCTTTTCAAACTCATGGAATTTTCTCAAAACTTATTTATTTCCTCATTTATATTCACATATATAAATGAAATATAAATATAAATCAATCAAATCCAATCCAAGAATTAAATGCTCAATTTAAAATTCCCTTAAATCATTTAAATTCCCTTTAATGGATTTAACATAAGTCATGAACAAACCTATTCAAACTCATGACATTTTCTCAAAACTTATTTATATTCTCATATATAAATGAAATATAAATATAATTCAATCCAATCCAATTCAAATATTAAATTTCGATTTAAAAATTTTCTTAAGTCCCTTAAATCCTTCTTAATGAACTTAGCCCAAATCATGATTAAACCACTTCAAATCCTTGAAATTTTCTCATGATCCATTTATATTCTCATTTATATTCATATATATAAATGAAATATAAATTCAAACAATCAAAACCAATCCCAAAAATGAAATTCAAATGAACTCAAAATCCAAACTAAGCCTTTCAAGCCAAAATTTTGAACTTAGCCAAATCATTTTCAAATCAAGGCAAACTCTTGATTTTCTCTCATGGTTCAATCAACCCTACAATCATGAGCTCATATATAAATCCAAACTTCAATTATTCAATCAAAATCGAATTCAGAAATCAAACCCTAAACCCTTTCATATTCTTCCTTTGAATATGAAATTTTCAAATGGATCTAAACCCATTTGACTTGAAACCACTTGTAAATGGATTTATATTTCAATCATAAGTCCATATACAAGATCAACCAACTTCAAATCAAGCGTTGACCAAGCCATTTGACCCACTTAGGCTCACTTGACCCAAAGTGACCTAAAGTACCTTTATGATCCAACTTTTGATCCTAACAAAATTGGATTGAACCAAACTCATATATCCCTCTCATCATGATGAACAATCATCATGGGATGATCAATCAATCAAATTGGGTCAAACCAAGTCAAACCTAAGGGTTGACCAAGTCAACACTTAACCCAAAATGAAACCTAACATGATCAAATTCCACTATAGGCCAAATTGATTGAAACCATTGATCTAAGTTCACTCATAACCTATGTTTGAACTTGAAAAACATTTTTAACCATTGGCCACTTGATTTAAATTTGACCCATTTTGACCTAAAGGGTCAAAATGTGTCAAAACTTGATCTAAGCCAAATTGATTGAAACCAATGGGTCAAGTCCATCCCAAATAACTTGTGGAACTTGAGCCTTTGGCCAAGAAACTTAGCTGATTGACCTTAGACCCAACATGACCTAAAGGGATTGTGTTGAGACAAAATTGAACTTAATCAAAATTGATTGGAAATAAAGATACCAATCCACTCTATATGACTAACCAAACTTAAACCTACCCTTGACCTTCCTCAAATAGTCAAATGGGTCAAATAAGTCAACTTGATCCATTTGACCTAAATAAAGTCATATAAGACAAATACAAAACTATACCAAATTGAATCAAACAAAGCCACCAAAACATTTCAAATGGTCATATGAACTTGACCCAGCCCTTGGTTTGACCCATTTAATTTGTCAACTTGACCCAAGTTGACCCATTTTGACCTAAATGGGTCAACATGAGCCAAACCCTATCAAATGAATTCCAAGCCTCTTAAAACTTAGCCAAACCTAGTTTCTACACATACCCAACAAATCCAAAGTGAAAAAATAGTAAAATGACTATCTTACCCCTAGGTTGTAGAACAAATTTTGGCTTAACCCATGGGTAATTTGGTCATACTCTCTTCACAATCACTTGAGGCTTTCCTAAAAGCTCAAGGGGACTTAGTGATGAGTGGTGCACCCAACCTAATTTGTTTGAGTAAGCCCATTTGGTCTCTACACCAAACCTGACCCTATGGGTGAAAATCAAAAATTCAAACTCCCTCTAAAGCTCAAATTCAAGCACATGAGAGGTTGACACTCTTGGCTCAAACCGACCATGTGCACACTCATAACTAATCAATCAGCCCTCAGCCTATGATTAATTGGATCAAAATGTCATGTCCATTGCTAGTCATCTGATCCTTCAAGGGGGAGATATACTCCCCCTAATTCACTTTTATTTTCATTCATTCAAGGTTGATTGAAGGATAGGAAGCCAAAGGAGCCATTGGAGATTGATCTAAGCCTCCTAGAGCTCTTCCCATTTTCCTTTTCTTGACTTTTGAATAGTGAAAAATAGGGGAGGTAGAGTGAATTGCCAACTTCTTCCACACTTCATTTCCTTCCAATTGCTCTTGCACACTTCATCTAGGAGCTAAGTCAAGTGCACCAAAGCTTCTATTGGAGTTCCCAAAGAAAAGGAGGACTAAATTGGATCAAAGTTGAAGCTAAAGCAAGGAGGAGTTGGTTCATAGATTGATCCATTCAACCTCAAGTGCTCATACTCTCAAAAAGGCTTCGTCTTAACCAGACGAAGCTTCTCTAAGAGAATCGAGCGCTGGTGATCACCTCCGATGAGGTATGGGATTTTCCGATCACTAAACTCATTGTGGTGTGGAGCTTTGTGAAATAAATTTTCACCCCATCAATTTTTTACTGTTGGATTTGCCGCTCTCTGCCTTTAGTTGGTGTGGGTTGAATTTGGTTTGATTCCATGCTAGATCTAGGTTGAATCTTCCCCTTGATCATGGATGATCTCTGTTGATCATGGGGAAGAACTTGGATCATCTTTGCTATTCATCTACGCATTTTAGATAGACGACTGAGATTCTTTAGCACATTTAAAAATCAGTTTATCCATTTTAAAATGCGGGGAGGAACCTTACTGTTGATCTTGATCGGTCAGAAAGCACATGTAGCTGCCATCTGTGAGGTGATAAGTTAAGTGACCCCTCATGACATGATGTATGTAAAGCACGCTGACCGCCGCCGCCACGCGCCGCGTCGTGAGCCAGGGATTAGTTAGGGATTAATAAAATGCATTAATAAATTCCTAATTCACTTAGAGAAGTTAAAAAATTCATAACTCTCTCTAAAAAACTCAAAAAAATATAAAATAAAATTTTATGGATAGATAATTAAGCCTAGAGCATTTTAAAATTAATTTTGATTAGTTTTGAATTATGATATTCTCTGAATTTAGGTTTTATTGGAAAGTGTATTTTGTTAATTACTTTTAAATTGGGCCTCTGATTAATCCCAAATTTATTGGGTAAGTTTTAGGGGATAACCTCTATCTCTCCTATTTTTCTTGGGATTTATTAAGAGATTAATTAGAATAATTGCATATGATTTTCTTAATTACCCTCTGTTGATCTCATTTTTAGAATGAGCTCTCAACACCTCCATCTTAGGCATAGGACTTCCTCTTAGACTTTAAGAGTTCCTTTGTATTAAGACACATCTAATGATTAGGTGGACATCTACCTAGCCCTAAAATAATTAGAAGAGTTAGCCATAGGAATAGCTAAGTGTTAGGAAAATCTCCTACCCTTTAACTTAAACCTTTCCTCACTTTCCTTCTTTCAAGTCAAACTCCAAATCAATTTTATTTGATTTTTTCTTAACTCAAATAAATTCCATGATTCAATTCCATGATTGAAAGCTATGATTGAAAGCTAAGATCAAAATCCATCAAATTTTCCTAAGTCAAAATTTCCTAAGTCCTTAACACTTTCTTAAGGACTTAGCCAAAATCATGATTCAAACCTAGTCAAATCTTTGAGATTTTATCATAATCCATTTATATTCTCATTTATATTTTCATATATAAATGAAATAGAAATTCAAACCCATCAAATTAAACTCAAAATTCTAAAACAATTCGTGAAAAAATTCCTTAAGTTCCTTTATTTTTTTCATTAAAATACTTAGCCAAAATCAACTCTAAACCTTGATCAAATCAGCTCAAACCCTTGGGATTTTCTCAAAATCAATTTATATCCTCATTTATATTCTCATATACAAATGAAATATAAATATAACTCAATCCAATTAAACTCAAAAATTAAATTCCAAATTTAAAATGCTTGAAATTCCCTTAAATCCCTTAATTTTTCATTAAAGGATTTGACGTAAAATTTGATCAAACCTTTCCAAACCCATGGGATTTTCTCAAAATATATTTGTATTCTCATTTATGTTCTCATATATAAATGAAATATAAATATAAATCAATCTTTGGAAAATCTTCTACCCTTTAACTTAAACCTTTCCTCACTTTTCTTCTTTCAAGTCAAACTCCAAATCAATTTTATTTGATTTTTTCCTAACTCAAATAAATTCCATGATTCAATTCCATGATTGAAAGCTATGATTGAAAGCCAATATCAAAATCCATCAAATTTTCTAAGTCAAAATTTCCTAAGTCCTTAACCCTTTCTTAAAGACTTAGCCAAAATCATGATTCAAACCTAGTCAAATCTTTGACATTTTCTCATAATCCATTTATATTCTCATTTATATTTTCATATATAAATGAAATAATTCAAACCCATCAAATTAAACTCAAAATTCTAAAACAATTCGTGAAAAAATTCCTTAAGTTCCTTTATTTTTTTCATTAAAAGGCTTAGCCAAAATCAACTCTAAACCTTGATCAAATCAAACCCTTGGGATTTTCTCAAAATCAATTTATATCCTCATTTATATTCTCATATACAAATGAAATATAAATATAACTCAATCCAATTAAACTCAAAAATTAAATTCCAAATTTAAAATGCTTGAAATTCCCTTAAATCCCTTAATTTTTCATTAAAGGATTTGACGTAAAATTTGATCAAACCTTTCCAAACCCATGGGATTTTCTCAAAATATATTTGTATTCTCATTTATGTTCTCATATATAAATGAAATATAAATATAAATCAATCAAATCCAATTCAAAAATTAAATTTTAATTTAAAAATTCAATTAAATCTTTTAAATTCCCTTTAATGGATTTAACCTAAGTCATGATTAAAATCTTTCAAATCCCTGAAGTTTTCTCATGATCAATTTCTAATCTCATTTATATTCATATATATAAATGAAATAAAAATTCAAACAATCAAAACCATCTCCAAAAATCAAACTCAAATCAAATCAAAATCTAATCTAAGCATTTCAAGCCAAAATCTTGAACTTAGTCAAATCATCTTCAAATCAAGCCAGACTCTTGATTTTCTCTCACTGTTCAATCAATCCTACAATCATGAGCTCATATATAAATCTATACCCCAATCCTTCAATCAAAACCTAAATCAAAAATCAAACCCAAAACCCCTTAATATTCTTCCTTTGAATATGAAATTTTCAAATAGATCAAAATCCATTTGACTTCAAATCACTTGTAAATGGATTTATATTTCAATCATAAGTCCATATACAAGATCAATCAACTTCAAATCAAGCTTTGACCAAGCCATTTGACCCACTTAGGCTCACTTGACCCAAAGTGACCTAAAGTACCCTTATGAGCCAACTTTTGATCCTAACCAAATTGGATTGGACCTAACTTATATTTGCCTCTCATCATGATCAACAATCATCATGAGATGATCAATCAATCAAATTGGGTCAAACCAAGTAAAACCTAAGGGTTGACCAAGTCAACACTTAGCCCAAAATGAAACCTAACATAGCTAAATTCCACCTTAGGATAAATTGATTGAAACCATTGATCCAAGTTCACTCATGACCTATACTTGAACTTGACCAAGCCAACATTTAAGCCTAACGTAGCCCATTTTGCCCACTTGACCAAAGTTGACCCATTTTGACCTAAAGGGTCAAAATGTGTCAAAACTTGATCTATGCCAAATTGATTGAAACCAATGGATCAAGTCCATTAAAAATCACTTGTGGAACTTGACCAAAGCCTCAATTGGCCAACTAGATCCAACCTAGCCCAATTGACCTTAGACCCAACTTGACCCAAAGGGGTCATGTTGAGCCAAAATTGAACCTAACTCAAATTGATTGGCAACAAAGATACCAATCCACTCAATATAACTAACTAAACCTAAACCTACCCTTGACCTAACCCAAATAGGTCAAATGGGTCAAATTTGACCCATTTGACCTAATAATCATGAGCCAAAACCTCTATCTTATAAATTGAACCAAACCAAAACCAAAATATTTCAAATGGTCATATGAACTTACCCAATTTTTTTAATTTGACCTATTGGTCAACTTGATTGACCCATTTTGACCTAAATGTCAACATGAGCCAAACCCTATCAAATGGATTCCAAATCCATTGAAACTTGGCCCAACCTATTTTCTCAGGATACCAAACATACCCAAGTTGAAAAAATAGTAAAATGGATATTATACCCCTAGGCCATAGAATAAATTTTGGCCTAGCCCAGGTATTTTGGTCCTGCACTCATCACAATCACTTGAGGCTCTCCTAAAATCTCAAGGAGTTATTGGATGGGTTTGTTTAGAGCAAATCTAAACTTATGATTAATTAAAACATATAATAAAATATTTACTAAAGAAAAATAACTAATGAATATACCTTAGAAATTACTTAAGGTAGGAAAAAAAGAGAGGTTCTCTTCTCTTTTTTTCTCTTTATAACTTTTAGTAATTAAGTGTAGGTTCATTCAAACCAAATCAAATCATCAAATAAAGCTAAAAAATTAACTAAATCACTTAAATGAAATCACCCTTCTAAATTGAATCTCTCACACTTAGAAAATTCCAATTTTAAAGCCTAGCTAAGACATGTCACACAAGCCTTAAATGACACACACATTAGGTTAAGTCACCATTTTTAGCCCTATGTTTGGACGGTGCATGGTTTGATGCTTAGTTTTGTTTTGTATGATGTAATATTTTTAGACTGGATGTTAGGGTGTATGTGCGTAGATTGGATGATAGGATGATCTTAGTCTAATCATGTCTTCTTTAGGGGATTGTGCTTAAGGGGCGCTTCTGTTGTGCAGGTTGCTTATACCACTAAGCATAATCCAAATTAGGCTAAGTGAGCTTGGTTACCCATGTGTGGGGTACTAAGTCCAATTTATTCATATACATGCTTTGGTCGTGTGGTATGTTTAGCTAATCACTATTTTGCAAATTTAGTTAGATTTACTTTTCCTATTTTCATGTAATTTTGTAATTAAGATTTGAAATAAATATTATAGGGGAATTAAGATAAACATTGGCCATAAGGCCATGTCTTATGCACCATGTGAAGCCTTGGAGCAACTACATCCCAACGAACCAAAAGAAGGAAAGAAATGGAGAAAAGAAAGAAAGAAAGAAATGAAGAAAAGAAGAAATGAATAATGAAGAATGAAGGCCCCTATAACATGAATTCCTTTTTGATTGTAATTATTCATTTATAATTCGGGTTGTACAAGGGTAGATCTTGGCTACCATTTCTTTTCGGGTTTGTGTGGTGGAGCCCAACCACATTGGCCTTTTATTCTTTTGCGCTAGCTTTATAAAATTGTTTGATATTTGTTTAACTTGTGCATTAAGATTACATATTTTTCTTAGTTTCTTCCTCGCTTTGATGAATGGCCTGGATGCGATTATGCTCTTAGAAAAAATAAATAAATTTTCTTTTCAATTAATCAACTCAAAATAAAAAATTAACAACTCATAATCTCACCTAAAGCCTAGGACTTAAATCAAGATAAAAGATTTAGCAACCCCTTAGCTGGATGTTGTATATCTCACATCATGCATAAAAAAACATCTTACTTGACTCTAGCTTATAGAGGGATTTCACCTTTGCTAGAGAACATGGCTTGACCTTTGAGAGCCATGGTAGAAACACACCTCTTTCTTGCTGATTTTGGCCCATAACCAATTTCACATGCATTAGGTATATGAATCCCATAGCCTGTGTCAAATAAACTGTTCAAAAGATAAAAATAAACTTAACAAAATTTACAATAGATTAAGTCATTATTTATGCCATACATGATCTAGTCTCTTAGGGAGTGTGTTTAAAAATTTAGTCTTCTTTCTAAATAAATAACAACCTAGCTATCTTCCAAAGTATAAGACTTGCCTACAGCTATTTAAAATCATAGGAGTTAGTTGGCGGCCACCCCCAGATGGTTGTAAGTCCAACAGTCGAGTGGTTTATCCTCTCTTGTGGAGGTAAAGCATATACCAATTTTTACCTTAGATTTAGGTCGTGCCTTGGCTCTTGCCAAAGCTCCCTAGATTCAGGTTCTGAGGTTGTTGTCTCTCTTTGCGGGCTACAAGCATAAATCCTCACCTCTTAGGCATTTTCATAATCTTATGTTGCGAAATTGTAAGCCCTAAATTTCTAATAAAAATTGAACTCAAACACATAATCTCTCTTCAAATTTTAAAAATATAAAGCCCAATCATAGGATAATTTGGAATGGTCGCTAGGTTTTCTAGTATCGTGAGCATCTCCTACTTATCTTCCTTTGGTTTCGATAATAACTCCCTCCATTTGATCAATATCATTTGATCTTAAAAAAACTTCCAACTGATTGATAGTCCTATCTTTGAAATCTTTGGAGACAGTGATCATTTATCTTAATCGAGAGTATTCTTAAGGAATCACATTCCTTAAGATATAAATAACTATGGGGGCTTGCTTCCATAGGGAATTTAACGAACCAAGTTTAAAATAAATCGTACTTTACTTTTTCATATAAAGTAGGAGAAGAATCTCTAGTACATTTGAATACCCATTGTTCTTAGGAGTCATCATTAGATGATTAGGTCCATTGTACGATGATGACTCATGTCTCTCGAGATAATACATCATTCCTCAATATCGTACCCGATCACCCTAATGAGAATATCTGCGGATCTACGTGGTGTCCAATCAAAGTGTAAATTTTTGTTTTCATTTATCTCATAGATGAAAATAAAAATAAACACGACAACATAATAAGTAGAATAAATAATATTTCCATTATTTGAGGTAATAAAACATTTTAGATATCTTATTCCATTATAAAATATAGAATACCTCCTTTATTTTATCTTTGAATTTATTAAAAAAATTAATATTTTTATTATAAAATGGAATATATTATTCTTAGTATCATATTTAATTTAAAAAATAAATTTTTAGAATTTATAATTTAAATTTTTTCACACACATGATTGGGGAAGACAGAATGAGGGCATTCAGATATATTAAAATAAATCTAAGAGTGAGCATTAACCCATAAATGATTTATAAAGAATTTCTTGGGAATTTGGCAATAAGCAATTCATTTATAACTAAAATTGATGAAAATTTAATTAAGTATGCATGCATTTTAAAAAAGTAGAAAAAATAAAATAAAAATTGGAACGATTTTTAGCTTTGTTTTATTTGCTTGTAACTTATTGTAGAAATTTTGTTTTAATTTAATATATTTAATAATAAAATAATAATTTTTTGTACTATTTTTAAATTTCTAAATTGCTAGTGATTTTGGGAAGGTTTCTATGCAAGAAGAAATGTCACATATGAGGAGAAAAAAACAATAGCTATAAATGAAATATAAGAATAAATATGAAGGAACAATTAAAACAAAATTATTATTATATTTATTGATTTTATATTTATATAATTTATTTTAAAATTTTAAATTAATATATAATAATATTTTTCAAATTATATTTTTAATAATAGATATCTTATGATTTTTGTGCTCATGTACATCATAAATTTGAGGTGTATAAAGAATTTATATTATAACACTTAGTACTTCTATAACTAGGGGCGAAACTAGATATAGCTAAGGGGGGTAATTGACTAATCTGAATTTTATAATTTTTCTTTTATGAGATAGACAAATTAATCATTTTCTCCCTCTAAATATTATCTTTTCCCTCCACTTTTACCTTAATATTCAAATTTATCACTTTTGAGAAGAGAGACTAGTTCTGCTCCTGCTTATAAGGGGTTGTTTAGTTGGTTGAAAAATACATGTATTTTAAAAAAAAATAATGTAAAATTGATGTAGTGTATTTAAAATATTGTATGGTTGTTGGATGTATAAAAATTAAATTCAAGAATTTAATTTTTGGTGTTTGATTTGAGTAAAAGTAAAATTAATATAAATCTCAAAAGTGATTGTCGACAATAGCAACAAATGGTGGGGAGTGGCGACGATGCATCGATCGCTAGTAGATGATTGTTAGTGATGTAGGTTGTCACCAGCAGTGACAGACAGTAGATAGTGACACACTATACAATGATTAGTATAAATGAAAATCTCACAAATTCAACAAAAAATTTTCTTTGAATTTGAACTAAATGATGGAAAAAAAGTATTGAAATTTTATATTTCATTTTTTTTAAGATAATTAAATATCTTAATTTTCTTTTTCACTGTATTTGAAATTCAATATATTCAAAATTTTCAGCCAACCAAACAGTGTGCGCTTAGTAAGGGTGTAAACAAGCCAAACATGAACGAGCTAAGGCTCTGTTCGTGTTCGGCTCGTTTACATTTGTTTGTGTTCGTGTTTGGCTTGTGTTCAAGTTAAGCTCGTGAAGAGAATATTCATGTTCTGCTCGTTATTGCTCGTTTGAGCTCGAATTTGTTCGTGTTCGGCTTGAATCAGGTTCGTTTATTTGGTTGCTCGAATTTGACTCGAATCAGCTCGAGTTCAACTCGGGAATAAGCTCGAAATAGGCTCGAATTTATCATATGCAGTACTAGAACTAACCTTTTTTTTCTATTTTTGAACTATTAAATCGAGAACATAAAATTTTAGATAAAATAACAGAAAAATACATAATACTATAAAAAATTTATTAACAACAAATAATTCTTACAATTTACAATATACATTCCACATCAAAATTTTATAATAAAAGATTGCATACTGAATAACAAAATATTAGATAACTATGTGAATAAAATGACATACAATTAAACAAGTCAAATTTAAATAATTCAAAAAAAAAAAAATACATTGATTGAAAATACATAGTTTAACATACTTGTGAAAGCCCAAAAAAATGCATTGTGCAATATTCCTCTTGATTCGAAATTACTTTTTAGATAACTGCCACATCATTGTTAAAGATAAATAAGCTAAAAATAATAATGAAATATTTTAGCGTATCTGTTTCCATGTTGAATGAATATATTGACGCTTTAATTGAATGAAAATATAGAAGTTTTGAAACTTGAGAGGCTCAGATTTAATTATAACACATAGCCTCGTGCACTTTATATGATTGCATGTTTAACTTTAACATGTCATTCCAAATACAGAGAGATAAAGATTAAAACATAAAAGTATTTTATGCTCATCATCTTAAACATCCCACATAAGGTTGACAAATTGTATGCATCTAAACCATAGAGGATCAATCAAAAAAATGTTGAAATTTCAGTATTTTACCATCATTTGAATCTTCTATAGGGTTGCATGCATAAATGACAAACCAAAATGAAGGTAACAAGCAATGAAGCAACATTTATCTATCAGAGCATTTTTAATCACCATAGCCTCACTCCTATAATACTTTTGTAAGAAAAATAATTAAAATAAAATAATGTTACACAATAAGTTATAAATATAAACCAACCCAAAGTAGCAAACAAATAATTATGCATAAGACTTGCTAAATGTTAGTGTACACAGATCACACAATCAATCATCAGTATAACCAAATCCTTAAAAAATATTTACCTAAAGCATTTGCAATTAAATGTCCTCGATAATCCTAAATGATTAGCAGGCTAATAGCGCAGCAAAAAGCATTGTTGCTCAAGAATCACCCAAAGGAACACCCAAAATTTTCTTCTCCATTATTTATTGCTTTGAAAAAAAATAAAAAAAATGTTAAAACACTTAAAAGATACAATGCAATAACAATATTATATTGCATGGTACTATATAAGCACTCACCAAAGGTGTCTTAGCACTTTTTTGGGATGATCTAATCCAATTAGATGTACAAACTAATGTGTTAACTATCTTGGCAGATAAACAACTTCTATAATCATCCAGCACCCTACCACTAGCACTGAATGCGAATTCAGAAGCAACTATTATTATTATAAATAAAATATCATGAGTCATTCTAGGCAAACATGGATATTTAATATGTTCATCTTCCACCAATCCAATATATTAAATTGCTTAGTATTGCAAACAAATAACCTTTCTTCAGGATACACCTGCTTGTTAGACATAACAAACTGTATGGAACCAGATGACATAACAAAATCTTTAAAATCTAGCATACAATCAAATTGAGATGTGCTAAAAGGATCAATAATAGAGTTGGAAGAAGAACACACTGCATTGATTGAATCCTTCATTGTAGTCATTGGAGAACTCTCGGTAGCATATATTGCATATATTTTTCAAAGAGCCTCCTCAACAGTTGTAATGTTGGAATCAAATTCATGTGGTTCATAGATCTTAAAAAAAGTAAATGAAATGGACTTCAACTTTAAACGAGGATCAATAACTGTAGTAATAGACATTAATAGGTTACACTCCCCCAAATATTTATCAAATTTTATTTTCAAAATTGCAATCATTTTTCTTATGTACTCATCTTCAGATCTATATTCTTCACAGAGAAGGTTCTTAACATGCATAACAGTTGACAAAAAAATATTTGAGGCTGGATATGAAGTATCAAAAATTGTCTGAGTGACATTATTAAAAATATATAAGAACTTTCTAATTTTTTTTTATACCTCAACCAATCAGATTCTTGTGATAGTCACTCATAATTTGAATTTCAAATTGCATAATGAGTTAATATAGTATGATAAATAAAAGTAGACTCAAGAATCATGTAAGTTGAATTACAACGTGTTGGCACATTAATACAAAGAGACCGTGAAGTAGGTACTCCTAACTATTTTACAATCTCAACAAATTTGTGTAGCCTACCAGAAAATTTTTTGAGATATTTAACTGACTCTCTGATATTGTAAAGTTATGGCATGCACTTTTTTCAAACCATCCCATACCATTATATTTAATATATGTGCACAACACTTGATATAAAAAAAGCCCATGGAAATACATTTTTCCTCTTGATTCAAAATTATTTCTAAGGCAAGAAACTGCAACATCATTGTTACTGGCTTATCAAGAGTAATTGTGGTGACTTTATCCTGAAGGCTCCATTCTAACAAACAGTCACATATAACATCACAGATGAACATCCTAGTATGAGGATGGTCAAGCTCAATAAAATTAATGATCATTTTTTAAATCTCCATGGCTCGTCAATATAATGGATAGTCAAACACATATACCCTATTGTCTAATTAGATGTCGAACAATCTGATGTTAATGAAACTCTTTGAACACCACTAAGATAAATCTTAAGTTTCTATTTCTTAACATTATAAATCTGCATGCAATAATTTTTAATGGTGTTTTAAGACACACTTTCATAGTAGAATTCAAAATTTTTAATAATATGTTGAACTAAGTGTGCTCTACCATCATAAAAGGAAATTTGTGAACAATAATCATCTTTAAAATTATTTCTCTAACTTGTCTTTGATCATAGTATTTAAGATCATGAAAAATAGAAATGTTAAAATCACTAGCAATATCAATTGGGGAGAAATTCAATCACTTCTATCTTTTATCTGCTAAATCAATAAGTTGTTAACCCTTTAATTTAATTTTATCGCAATCCCTAACATGTATGAGAACTTGTGATGTTGTGTCTATTTTTTAGTACATTTAAGTGAATTTAATCGCAAACTCACACACACAATGCATGTGTAAGGACTTAAACCCAAGACCTCTTAGTTGAAAGCTAAAGCTCTCAATCAATAGGCTAAGGTGCCTTGCACTGTTGTGCCTGTTTTTGATTTATGGAACTTTACTCCACAACACACACATTGCAAGCAAGAAATCTCAACACCCTTAAATATAATTTTTATCTCCACAAAGTACTCTCATACATTAGACTTTGCCTTTCCATCTTTCTTAGCCTGCAACTCAGGCATGGTGCTAGTACTCTCAATAATTTGTTGGGATATTTGATTATGAATCTCTTCCAAAATTTTCATATCAACTAGTGGCACCTCACCAATTGATGCAGACTGGGATTGCTCAAATGATGACATATACTATATGGAAACTATGAATAAAATAAAACATCTTATGTTAAATGACAAATATGATAAAAAAACTTTGCATGCATAAATACAACCAAACTTTGCATAATGAAAAAAACATTTGTGGTAATATGAAAATTAAGTGTAGTAAAGATAACCCAATACCAATAACTCCATATGAAGTATAATAGAGATAACCTTTACTTACTATATTGCAATCATCTAAGTAGAAGGAAAGAATGGAAACTATGATTACTAACAATCAGCATAGCATAATGGTAGCATTTTTTCTTGATTACCAAATTATATGCATAGAATAGGGCTTGTTCAACAGGCAATCTAAAAATGCAACAGAGCCGATTTATGTGAAACCCGAAAAGCATATCTAAGGTATGTTAAACCTGGAAATCACAAAAACCACATTGAAAGAAAATAACATTACAATCAACTACAACAGAGGCATGCTTAGAAAATCCTAAGTCTTCCAAAGCACATTTATGTGAAATTTGAAAGCATTCCAGAGACCATATGTACATGAGAGTTGAGATGTGAAACCCTAAATAAACCAATAGAGTTGATTTAACATATTGTACATTAAGAAAAAATTACTAGAGATGAAATCAAACTGTAGAATCACTTCCAACAGAGGGTCGCATACATCAGAGCAGTTATGCTCTAAAAAAGATCACATAATCATAAGAATCATAAATTGGTGAAAGGCTAAAGAGGCTTGTGAAATACTTGAGTAGGCCGAGCAGCTTAGATTGTGAGATTAAGAGTTAAGAGAGTCAAGAGATAGAGAGAATCACAGAGGAGAGTCAGACGACTCAAAAGAGTAAGAATAAGAGAGAGAGGAACAGAGGAACAGAGAAGCCCTACACCTTCACAACTCCACTTACTCGAGACGCCATGTGGGAATGTGAGAGATCCGAGAAGCAAGAGGGAAGGACTGTGGTCTGCGGCTCAAAATCGAGGAGAAGTGGAGAACAGGAGAACCGAATAAGATATTAGATCTTTAGGGTTACGAATCATTCGTAACTTATGATTTATGCCTTACGTAGTAACGAGGCTCAGACCACTCAATTAGTTGATTTAGGAAATAGGATTATAAGATTTTGGATTCCCATAATGTATAATATGTATAGCATATTAGGTTTAGTATTATAGTATATATGTATTTTAGGATTTTGAAGTTTAGTATTATAATATATATGTATTATACACTATAATGTATAATATATATTCAATTAATATATATATATATATATATATATATATATATATATATATATATATATATATATATATATATATATATATATATATATATATATTACATAATAATAAATATATTTTTTTATTGATTTTTTTAATATATTTTAAGTTTTGAGCTTAATCGAGCTGAACACAAGCGAACAAGATCCATGTTCATATTCAACTCGTTTATATTTCAAGCTAAAAAATTTTGTTCATGTTCATCTCATTAGTTTAATGAACGAATTAAATATGAGCTTATTATTGAGCTGAATAGTTGTTCATAAACAACGAGCTTTTTTGACAACCATAATAAATGATTCGATGGAACCAAACTCATTCAACCTACCAAATACTTGGTTTTCTTCCCATCATTTGACTATCAGGAGAAAATATTACGTGCGGAGTCCAGATGTAGCTCTGCATCTGGAGGCCAATGAAATTTCTTCACGTGTCTTCGCCATGTGTCAACGCTTAAAATATGGGCTTTTGATTTTCACATCATCGAAACTGTGGGACGTAATGCAATTAACATCACCAGGACCCGACTCGGTCGGTTAAAATAACAAAAGTGCTTTGCACGCCGTTTCTGACCTCGGCTGGATGTCGTTTAACTACGTGGGAGAAATTTAGATATTTTTCATTCTACTATGTTCATTCATACAGAGATATTATTCAGCTCCCTCCTGGCCTGACATGCATCAATATGAGCATTGGACATTCTTCAAGGGTTGTGCTAATTCTCGGACATTCAAATTCGAGGTACTACCTCATCTTCTCCATCCAAACGACTCCATGAGATATTATTTCAGTTATTCTTGAAATTTAGGGATTTTAGGATTTTTCACATTTTATCTGACTGTTAGCATCTCTTCTCCTCCATCGAACATGACTATATAAGGTATTATTTACACTCTTTTAGAGTTTAGAGCCTTTAGCTCAGTACATTTAGTACACTCAAGATTGTTTAGGGTTATTTTATGTTTGCACACCAAGTTATTGAGCTTTCAAGAGGAATTAAGTTGTTATCTATGCATTTTTCATGTGTACACTATGTACACTGCAGAGTGTACACCCTTTTTTCTTAATTTAAAGCATTGTGGGACTTTCAAATAAAGATGTAAATGATATTTTTAGCTGGTTGGAATTCATTCAAATTTGAGGTACTACCTCATCTTCTCCATCCAATTGACTCTTTGAGGTATTATTTCAGTCATTCCTGAAATTTAAGGATTTTAGGATTTTTCACATTTGATCTGATTGTTAGCATCTCTTCTCCTCCATTGAACATGACTATATAAGGTATTATTTACACTCTTTTAAAGTTTAGAGCCTTTAGCTCAGTACATTTAGTATGCTCAAGATTGTTTAGGGTTATTTTATGTTTGTACACCAAGTTATTGAGCTTCCAAGAGGAATTGAGTTGTTATCTATGCATTTTTCATGTGTACACTCTGTACACTCCAGAGTGTACACCCTTTTTTCTTAATATAAAGCACTTTGGGAATTTCAAATAAAGATGTAAATGATATTTTTAGCTGGTTGGAGTTCTTTTTAGAAGGAATTGGGCTATTTCTAACACTATGTACACTCCAGAGTGTACACTATGTACACTCTAGACTGTACACTCTAGACTGTACACTTTGTACACTCCAGACTGTACACTCTATACACTCTAGATTGTACACTTTGTACACTCCAGACTGTACACTCTACACACTTCTACCTTTTTTTAGTTTAAAGTACTAGGGGACTTCCTACTATGGATCTATATGGCATTCTAAGGTGTTGTGAGTTCTTTTAGGAGGAATTGTGTTATTTTCTATGTGTTTTCCATGTGTACACTTTGTACATGCCAGAGTGTACACCCTTCTTTATTATTTTAAATAAGTGTGGGACTTCCAATTATGACTCTATATGGCATTCTACGGTGTTGTGAGTTCTCTCCACTGGGATTTGGGTTGCTTTCTTTCTATTTTTCGGGTGTAAACTCTATACACTCTATAGTGTACACCATTTTTTTTATTTTAAAGCACTGGGGGACTTCCTACTATGGATCTATATGTCATTCTAAGGTGTTGTGAGTTCTTCTAGGAGGACTTGAGCTATTTTCTATGTATTTTTTATGTGTACACTTTGTACACTCTAGAGTATACACCCTTTTTTTCTTAACTTAAAGCACTATGGGACTTCCAAAAATACATGTAAATGATATTATATGGTGTTTGGTGTTATTTCCAGGATGATTTGGACTATTATCATATTGTACAATAGTGTGGGACTTCTAAAATATACATGTAAATGGTATTATCAGGTATTTGGAGTTATTTTCAAGATGATTTGTGATATTTTCTGTGTTTTTCTTGTGTACACTCTATACACTCCAGAGTGTACGTTTTTTTTTTGAAATTGTACAGTAGTGTGGGACTTCCAATTATGGCTATATATAGCATTCTAAGGCATTGCGAGTTCTCTCTAGTGGGATTTGGGATATGTTCTTTCTATTTTTCAAGTGTATACTATGTTTACTCGAGACTGTACAATCTTTTTTTATTTTAAAGCACTGAGGGACTTCTTACTATGGATCTATATGGCATTCTAAAGTGTCATGAATTCTTCTAGAAGAAATTGGGCTATTTTCTATGTGTTTTCCATGTGTATACTCTGTACACTCTAGAGTATACACCCTTTTTTTCTTAATTTAAAGCACTGCGGGACTTCCAATTATGGCTCTATATGACATTCTAAGGTGTTGTGAGTTCTCTCTAGTGAGATTTGGGTTATTTTCTTTCTATTTTTTAGGTGTACACTTTGTACACTCCAGAGTGTACAATTTATATAATTTCATTATGTTTTCCAGGTGTTCACTTTTGGTGTTTATTTTTAGATCATATATGGTGGACACCACATAGATCTGAGGGGGTACTTATTGAAGTGATTGTGTATGATATTGAGGTATGATGTACTATCACAAAAGATAAAGACATCACTCTTCAATGGACCTAATCACCTAATAAAGACTCCTAAGCCATGATGGGACTTCGAATATTCTAGAGATTTTTTCCCTACTTTACATGGATGAATAAAGTAAGATTTATATTAAACTGAGTTTTAAAGTTCCCTGTGGGGGCAAGCCCCATAGTTAATTACATCACAAGGAAAGTGAATTCCTTAGGAATACTCTCGATTAAAGTAGGCAATTATTATCTTCAAAGATTTCAAGGTTAAGACTATCAATAAATTGGTAATGTTTGGAAAATCAAGTGGGATAGATCAAAAGGAGAGACTTATTATCGAAACCAAAAGGGAAAAGGAAGGGATTGCTAATGATATTAGGAAACCTAGTGAGCATTCCAATCTATCATATAGTTGGGCTTTATATGTTTAAAATTGATGAGGATTATTTGTTTGAGTTGAAATTTAATTAGGTTGCTAGAGCTTATAATCCAACAATATAATATTGTGGAAATGCTTAAGAGGCAAGGATATATGCTTGTAGCCTAAAAGAAACATCTACCTTAGATCCTAAATCTAGGGAGCTTTGGTATAAGCCAAAGCACGACCTAAATCTAAGTGAAGATGGGTATATGATTTACCTCCACAAGAGAGTAAACCACTCGACTGCTGGACTTATAATCTCCTAGAGTGGGAACCAGCTAACTCTTTCTACACTTTAAATTCATGTGATAAAGTCATATGATTTTGCAAGATAGTGGGGTTATTATTATTTAGAAAGAAACTAAAGTCCTTAACCCACTCCCAAAGAGACTAGAGCATGAGTGGTATGAGCAACGACTTTGTCTAATGCAAATCTTTTCAAATTTTATTTATTTTTGGACACTTCATTTTGACAAATGCCATAGGATTTTGATGCCTAAATGCATGTTGAAATGAGTTATGGGCTAAATTAAAAGAGAAGAGGGTGAAGCTCTAGTAGGAGCTGGTCTCACAGGTTAAGCGGTTCCCATATGTGTAAGGATGGAGGCCCACATTTTGCAAGAGTGATTCAAGATGATATGTATGATGTGGAACATACAAGGTTCAGCTAAGGGGTTGCTAAATATTTTAATTATCTTGATTTAATGCCTAGGTTTTATGTGAGGTTATGAGTTATTTGGAAATTTAATTATGAGTTGTAGTAGGGGTAGAAAAAAATATTTTTTTCCTAAGAGCCTAATAGCTTCCAGGCCATACAACAAACACCAATCATAAAGAAAATATGAAAAGGCATGTTATTTCTATTATACAATTTAAACAAAATATCAATCAATTTTATAAATCTAATACAAAAGAATAAGATGCCGATGTGGTCGGGTACCATCGTACAATCCAAAAAAAGAAATGAGTAGGTGAGCTCTACCCTTATATAACTCGAAATATGAAAGAATAATTATAATTTATGAATGATAAATATTATGGGTGAGGGGGAGGTCTTCTTATCTTTATTCTTCATGTCTCCTTCATTTCTTCATTTGATTTGCTTCTTTTTTATTTGATAGGCTTAAAGGCATCACTTGGTACCCCAAGGCTAAGCCTTCTGGCCAATGTTCATCCTTATCCCCCATAACATTAATCCTAGTTCCTAATGCAAAATTACATTAAAAATAGAAAAATTAAATATAACTACAGCTGTAAAATAAGAATTAACTAAACACACCATAAAATCCAAGCAATTATATGAATAATTTGAACTTAGCACCGTGGGTGAAAAGTAACCAAGCCCACCTATCCTAACTTGGATTATGTTTATGGGTTAAGCAACCTACGAAAGAGAGCACTTATATATATTTTAAGCACCCCTTAAGCACAATCTCATGCATAAAACATGATTAGGCTAATGAAAGCCTAACATCTAGTCTACGAAACATACACCCTAACATCCAATCTAGAATAATACATCATAAAACCAAACATACATCACTCCATGCTCCGCCCTAACATGAAGCTAGAAATGGTGATTTAATTCTAAAGTATATGTATAAAGGCTTGTGTGGTATACCTTAACTAAGTTTTATTATGATTTTCTAAGTATGAAAGGGTGTTTAATCATAAGAGGTTGATTTTACTTTAAGTGGTTTAATTGATTTAAGAATTTTACGTAGCAATTTTTTTTTCTTTTGACTTACACTTAGCAAGTAAGTGTTATAAAGAGAGGAAAAGAGAGAATTACTCTCTTTCATCCCTACCTTAAGTCACACTAAAGCATATTATTTAATCAATTCTCTTTAGTGAATGACTTATTTAATATTTTTTTATTAATCCTAAGTTTGGGGTTGCTCTAAATGATCATATTTAATAAGAGAGACATCTTATGATTAATTTGAATGAATTACTATCACATGACAAATGCTCATTTATTTCCTTCCATCATATGTAACATGTGTGTGGCTAAATCCTAAGTATACCTACACATACAATATGTCTTAGCACACTTAAATGATGGATGTAAGCATATACATTTGGAATTTAGATGTTTCATTAATTAAATCAGTTTATTATATTAATTTAAAGCTCTATCTAAATACTTATATAAAAATTCATAGGAATGAGATTAAATAGGTACGTGTTAATGTTAAACTGGAAAGTGAGATAATCAAATGACCTCTTAGGGCTAACCCCTTGTATTCCAAGGATGTCCAAACTATATACCCATTACATTGAAACATATGTAAGTTTATACACATTAACATAAGAAAGAGGACTTTAAACCACATGATCAATTCAATCACTTGAAAAAATATGAATGCAAGTATTTTTTTAATAGAAAATGAGATTTTCATTCATTAGTTAGATGCACATACAAGTATATAAAATTCTTAAGTGGATACTTCACCATTATTAAACTAGGAGAATGAGGTAAAGACCTCCTTGGGCTACTTAAAGCCTTGCATGCCCGGAATGTCCAGACTAGATATACTCATCATGCTTAAATACACATGAATGTACAAATAACTACAAGAATAGAAAAAACATGCAAAAGTTATATTTATTTAATTGAATGAATATTTTCATTCATTAGCTAAATCCACTGTGGTGTATTTATTTATTTTCATCTATGAGGTAAATGAAAAAAAATACGCTAGTTGGACACCACGTAGATCCGCAGATGTACTTATTAGGATGATCAGGTATGACATTGAGGAATGATGTACTATCTCAAGAGACAGAAGTCACCATCCTATAAGGGACCTAATCATCTAATAAGGACTCCTAAGGACAATGGGTCTTCGAATGTACCAGAGATTCTTCCCCTATTTTACATGGAAAAGTAAAGCAGGGTTTATTATAAACTGGGTTTGTTAAGTTTACTATGGAGGTAAGCCTTCATAGTTAATTACATATTAAGAAATGGGATTCCTTAATAATACTCTTGATTAAGATAAATGATCATTATCTCCAAAGATTTTAAAGATAATACTATCAATCAATTGGTTATTTTTGGAAGATCAAATGGGATTGATCAAAAGAAAAGAGTTATTTTTGAAACCAGAGGGAGATGAATAAGGGATGCTCATGATACTAAAATGCCTAGTGAGCATCCCAAACTATCCTATAGTTGGGCTCTATATTTTTGAAATTTGAAAAGGATTTTTATGTTTGAGTTGAATTTTTATTATAAATCTAGGGCTTACAATTTCACAACAAAAGATTATGGAAATGCCTAAGAGGTGAGGATTTGTGCTTGTAGCCCGCAAAGAGAAACATCAATCTCAGATCCTAAATCTAGGGAGGTTTGGTGAGGGCCAAGGCATGACCTAAATCTAAGGCAAAAATGGGTATATGGTTTATCTCCATAAGAGAGGATTAACCACCCACTGTTGGACTTACAACCGTCTGGGGGTGGCCACCAACTAACTCCTCCTATGATTTTAAATACATGTAGGCAACTCTTATGCTTTGCAAGATAGCTAGGCTATTGTTTATTTAGAAAGGAGATTAAGTCCTTAAACACACTCCCTAGGAGACTAAATCATGTAAGGCCTGAATAATCACTTAAACTAATGTAAATTTTGTTAAGTTTATTTTTATTTTTGGATAATTTATTTGACACATGCTATGAGATTCATATGCCTAATGCATGAGAAATTGCTTATATGCCAAAATCAATAAGAAGGAGGTGTGTTTCCACTATGGCTCTCAAAGGTCAAGCCATGTTCTCTGGCAAAGGTTGAAGCCCTCCATTAGTAAGAGTGAAGTAAGATGATTTTATGCATGATGTGAGACATACAACATCCAGCTAAGGGGTTGCTAAATCTTTTATTATCTTGATTTATATCCTAGGCTTTAGATGAGGTTGTTGACCTCATTTTTAGAATGAGCTCTCAATCCCTCCATCTTAGACATAGGACTTCTCTTAAACTTTAAGAGTTCTTTAGTCTTAAGATACTTCTAGTGATTAGGTGAACACTCAACCTAGCCCTAGAGACTTAGAAGTGTTAGCCATAAGAATAGGTCATGCCTTAGGGGTGTTAAGAAAATTTGCCTACCCTATAGTTTGAGCCAAATTCCTCACTTCCTCCCTTCAAGTCAAAACTCCAAACTCATATAAACTCCAACTCTAACTCAAACCTTGAACCAATTCAATGGATTTTCTCAAATTATGAATCAATTCCAATAATTGAAACTTATGATTGAAGCCCATGATTGAAATTCCAAGTTCAAAAATATTTTCTAAGTCCTTTGATTCCCTCTAATGGACTTAGCCTAAATCAAATCCAAATCAATTCAAATTCAAAAAATTTTCTCATAACCCATTTATATTCTCATTTATATTCATAAATATAAATGAAATATGAATTTAAAAATCCAAAAATAAATTCAAAACTCACTCAACCAAAATCCAACCTTTTCAAGTCAAAATATTTAACTTAGCAAATCAAATCAATTTTAAACCCTTGAATTTTTTTTTTCTTCATGATTCAATAAACCCTTCAATCATGAATCCAAATATAAATTCAAACTTCAATCACCAATCCAAAAATCAATTCAAAATTCAAACTCAAATTCAACCTAAGCCTTTCAAGTCAAATTCTTGAACTTAGCCAAATCAATTTCAAATCAAGCCAAAACCTTTATTTTTCTTCATGATTCAATCAATCCTTCAATCATGAATCCAAATATAAACACAAACTTCAATCACCAAACCAAAACTAAATTCAAAAATTAAACCCAATTCAAACTCATCTTCACTCTTTTGAACTTGAAATTGTCAAATGAATCAAAATGCATTTGACTTCAATTCTCTTGCAAATAGATTTATATTTCAATCATAAGTCCATATGTGAGTTCAATCAAACTCAAATCAAGCTTTGACCAAGCCATTTGACCCACTTAGGCTCGCTTGACCCAAAGTAACATAAAGTACCCTTTTGAGCCAAATTCTAATCCTACCCAAATTAGATTGAACTAAGCCCACCTAAGCCTCACATTATGAGCAACAATCATGATAAGATGATCAATCACTCAAATTGGGTCAAACCAAGTCAAACCTAAGGGTTGACCAAGTCAACATTTGACCAAAATGAAACCTAAACTAGCCAAAATCTACCATAGGCTAAATTGATTGAGACCATTAATCAAAACTCATTCATGATCAATGTTTGAACTTGACCAAGTCATCATTTTTATCCATTAATTGACCACTTGACCCAAGTTGACCCAACTTGACCTAAAAGGTCAAAATCTATCAAATAAGCCAAATTGATTGAAACCAATGGGTCAAGTTCATTCAAATCACTGGTTTAACTTGACCAAAGCCTCAATTGGCCAACTAGACTAACAGCCCACTGACCATGAACCCAACTTGACCTAAAAGGTCAAATTGAGCTAAATCCAAATAAAAATCAAATTGATTGGAAACAAAGATACCAATCCATTTCAAATGATCAACCAAACATAAGACAACCCATGACCTAACCCAAATAGGTCAAATGGGTCAAATTGGTCAACTTGACCCATTTGACCTAAATGAAATCAAATGAACTAAATCCAAATAAAAATCAAATTGAACTAAACTAATGATACCAAAATATTTTAAATGGTCATATGAACTTGACCCAACCCTTGATTTGACCCAATTTGACCAATTGACCAACTTGACCCAAGTTGACCCATTTTGACCTAAATGGGACAACATGAGCCAAATCATATCAAACCAACTCCAAATTCAATGAAACTTGGCCTAACCCATTTTTCAATCATACCAAACATATTCAAATTGAAATAAAGGTTAAATGACTATTTTACCCCTAGTCCATAGGGTAACCTAAAATCAAAATCACTTGGAATTTTGTCAATTCCTTTTCATGGACACTTGGCATCCTCTTAGTGGACCAAATGGTCACTAATGGACATGGTGCCCATGACCCAATGGGTGGGTCAGCCCAACCCAACCTAAGGCTAAAATCGACCATCGCCATGGACATAAGCATATGAGAATCCTTCCTCCACTCATTTCAAGCACATGGGAGCTCCACTACTTCACTCCACACTCAAAACCGAATGCCATTCCACTCCTTATAGCCTAACAAACCCATTGCATTAGGTGTATTGGATCAAAATGGCATGAGAGCTTGCAGACGTTTGATTCACCTAGGGGGGATATATACTCGCACTAATTTCACTTGAATTGCATTCTCTCCTAGTTGATTGAAGCATAGGAACTCAGAGGAAGTGATTCCAAGCTCTCCCAAGATTTCCTAAGCATTTTCCATTTCCCCATTTTTAGATTTCTTCAAATTAAAAATAGGGGAGTTCAAGTGAAATTCAATCTCATTTAACTCTCCACTAGAGCTCAATTTCTCTTGCAAGCTTCTTGAGAGGATCATATCGAACTTTTCTAAAGCCTAATCCAAGTCCTCAAGCCACGGGAAGAGTGCTCTTGATCAAGCTCGAGCCCAATTGAAGGAGATCTTGGTCCATAGGAAGATCCACTCAACCAAATCATCTCTTCAAGAGCTTCCTCTACTTACAATGGATTTGAGACGGATAGCCGGTGAGGTATGCCCTCAACCCGAGATTAAACTAGCCATGGTGTGGTCCTTTGTGAAAGAAATTCTCACCTCATAAGAATTTGATCGTTATATGTAATCTCCCTTGCATGATGATGGTGTGGGTTGAATTTGAGTAAAATTGGAGCTCAATCAAGCTCAAATCTTACCCTAAAGTGTGGACATATGTCCTCTCCTATAGGGAAACTCAGTGACGGATCATGGGTCATCTATTCGTGCATTTTGGATGGATGGTCATGTTCAAGATGCGTAGGATCCCTGATTTAATCCCTTAAGAACCGTGGGCTTGATCTCACCCATCCTATCCTTGATTGACGAATGGGGAGAAAGCGCATAGCACCACCACTGATGCGGCGCTATGATATGACAACTTAAGTGACCTCTCCCATCATGCCACATGGAAAGAACGCGCTGCGCCAGCCTCCACGTGGTGTTGACAAGATTAATCACTTAATTAGGCTCTTTAATTATTGGATAATAATGGAAACTTCAAAATAAGATAATTAATTCTAGAAAAATTATAAAAATATAAGGTAAAATGCAATGTAAAGATAATTCAGAAGAGAATATTCTAAAATTATTTCCAATGGGTTTTGAATAGTGCTTTTTCTTAATTATGATTTCATTAAAAATTTAATAACCCTAATTACTCCATAATTATCCCACTGATTAATTCTAAACTTCTCATGTACATTTAGAGGGATGACTTCTGCCTCCCCTATTTTTCTTGGGATTTATTGAGGGGTTAATTAGGGAAATCAATTAATGAATCCTTAATTACTCTCTTTATGTAATTAAGGGTAATTAAGCATATGAATAGTGGTTTAATCCTTTTATTAAGTTAATTAAGTCTTGCTTAAGTAGAGAAGAGGTTTATGGAATGGATTTGGGGAATTTTTCCTAAGTCATTCCCTAAACCCCTTTCCTTCCTTAATCCAAACTTAATTAAGGGCTAATTCCATAATCACTTGCTTAATTACTTTGATAAAATTTTCAAAACATTCCAGAACTTAATAAATTCATCTTGGGTAGGTTCTTAAGTGTTCAATAACCTAAGTTGCTTAAGAAAATCAAAATCTGACCAACATATGTGGGAGGGTTATGAAAGTACTTAAATTAAACCCTTTAGCTTAATCAATCACTAATTATGAGCCAATTGCATTAGACCTTTTCTTTCCTAGGTGCATTGCTGATTTAAATTCCTTGTGTGATTTTATGCCATATCATTGGCTCATAATTATTTGATTAAATATGTTAAAGTGATGTAGGTAACGGGTAATTAACACACTTAATTCACACCATAACCTAACCAAAGCATAGAATTAATCTAATCACCTAAAAATTGAACTTAAATAACTCACCCATGGGGAATTGTGGACCAAACTCATCTCACATTTCTCAAATTGAAATCAAACTCAAACAAAATTCAAACTCTCTTTAAAACAAATTTGATTTACTTTAAATAATTTTATTCATAGAATTGTCTTTAGGAATTAATTAGAGTGAATGAACCTACATTGCTTTCCTCACTTTATTTCTTTCCTAATATGCTAAATGTGTATGCCATATGAAATTCATGCATTCATGCTTTTTAAAAATCAAAATTAAAAATGAAATGTTTCCTTTATGTCAAATTACATATTTTGGCTAAAGTAAGAGTATGAATGGCTATTATCACTATTAAATCCAAAATTACTTTCAAAGCTTATGAATCAATCATCAAAACTAAAAGGTATGCTATTTATAAGTACTTATGTGCTTGCATGTGAATAGCATAAAATGTGTTATGTGATTTTCCCTCTCTTTCTTAACATAGAATTGTATAGGATTTGCAAAGTGCATAGTCCATTTGAAAAGGACATAACACTTGCTTCAATCCATTCCTATACACTCCTATGTCATGACTTATGAAGAAATTCTACATCACACATATGAATTAAATAATCAAACCAAAATAAACAAACATAAACTTTTGCATCTTTCTTTTTCCATTTATTTCTTTTGTACATACATATGTATTTAAGAAAAGTGGTATATTAGTCTGGACAACTCCGGGGTTACGAGGCCTTAAGTAACCCTAAGTAGTTCTTGTACCTTACACGCCTAGTGCTAACATTGGTGCCATACTCACTTATGTCTTTCATACATATAAATGTGCATG
Source organism: Cymbidium sinense (assembly GCA_021442155.1). NCBI lineage: Eukaryota > Viridiplantae > Streptophyta > Magnoliopsida > Asparagales > Orchidaceae > Cymbidium > Cymbidium sinense. The sequence continues at coordinate 32,961,866 of CM038230.1, read as the reverse complement.
TGAAAAATGGATAAAAGAATCACCCTTTTCTACTTAACTAAATCATGCATCATAAAGCATCCAAATTTTCTTAAGTAACACTACTTAGCATTCATCATTAAGGTGTGCTAAACATTCCCATTTGCATGTATAGATATGCTTAGGATTCATCCATATGCATGTTACACATGTTAGGAAAGAAATGAAATGATGTGTGTTATGTAATAGTATTTCACATTACTTAATCTTAAAATGCCTTTCTTTTTGAATAGTTTGTTTAGGGAAAATCTAAACTTAGGATTAATTAAAACACATAATAAAACATTCACTAAATAAGAATAAAATATGAATCTACCTTAGAAATTACTTAAGGTAGGGAGGAAAGAGAAGTTCCCTTCTCTTTTCCTCTCTTTACAACACTTAGTAATTAATCCTATGTTCATTCAAACCTAATCAAAACACAAACTAAAATTAACCCAAAATCAACTAAACAACTTAAATGAAATCAGCCTTTAAGTTGAACATTTTCATACTTAGAAAATTTAAACCTTAACGCCATTGCTAAGCATGCCAGACAAATCTTAAATGGCACACACATTAGGCTAAGTCACCATTTCTAGCCTTAGGTTAGGGTGGTGCATGGTTTGATGTTTACTTTTATTTTGTGATGTTATGTTGTAGTCTAGATGTTAGGGTGTATGTGTATAGACTGAATGGTAGGATGATTTGGTCTAATCATTATCTTATGTAGGGGATTGTGCTTAAAGGGTGATATAATA